>DVZW01000186.1:0-12056 GCA_018237805.1 Mesosemia grandis
TCACTACCTAGACGACCTAATTATGGTTTAGTTTAGTCTAGTCGGGGACAACGGAATCTATCCCACTGTTTAATTTACATTGAATGCATCTAAGCTATTGAATGCATCTAAGAAACATTTGTATATTTTCAAGGTTATATATTATAATCTAATTCACATTGAACAATCATTTCATTAAATTTTAGAGGATACGCATATAAAACTATTACACTTTTCATCGTTGGCACTTGGTGAAATGTTTTGTTTATCCCTAGTAAAAAGTCTACTTGAAAATGTTGTAGAACGTGAAACCAGTCGGTGCAATTATTATACATCAATAAATAAATATAAAGAACAAATTACAAGAATTGATCTAACCTCTAATTAAGCAAATTATTTGCTTGTGAGTTGGGTAGAACCCAATAATATACCAATAAAGATAGATAAAGATACCAATAAATAGGAATACATGTATAAATATACACACAATAACCAAAAGTACAGACATTTATTTTAATCACGGTCGATAATCGAATTCGAGTCTTGTCGATCGGCGTCATAAGGCTTGTAGGCTAAACACTCGACTAATGAATCTGGCAATTATATAATACAAAAAATAAATGTGAACGTGGAATCAATCAGTGCAAGTGTTAATAACAACCACAATTATAATATTTCTATTACATTTTCGCCAACAGTTAAAAGAAATCTTAATTTTATAACTAAACAGCAAACACACTTGACTTGTGATCTTTTATATCATTTGCTTCATTATTTGGACAACTAAAAATATACTTCGAAAATAATTAACAAGAAGATCTAAAAATATTCTTCAAAACCATATCCTTGTGTTATCTGTTCGTGCTTTTTCTCAGGTTTAACGTGAATTTCAGAGGTTCGTTTGGAACGTAGGTTGGTGTTACACTGTAAGTTAACTTCCCGTATCGCCACGAGACGTTGTATTTGTGAAACACCTGGAAATAATGTGCAAATTATATTAAACAAAGGATTGGAAACCAAGAGATCGAAGCTAGCTAATAGCTAGTCCGATAAACAAGATCCGACTTGGCGTACCTTAGCTACGTATTATATCAAAAGATCTAATAACAAACCAAAAATCTAATTAATCTTAACTAACCAAAAATGCATAAGGTTTTTTTTTATCTCATAGACAAAAAGATCAACCTGTCTCCTGATGGTAAGCGATAACCATCGCCTATACACATTACACACTGAAAATGTCAATATGCGCTGCCAACTTTAAGTCTGGGATGATAAGACTCCTATGTAAGTAAACTCTACAAACCGGAACACGACAATGGCAAGCAGTGACACTATTGCGGCAGGAATAAGTAAGGCGGTGGAACCAATCCGTTCGAGTTATTGCAGAACTCTACCTCTAGTTGTCACGATTATAGTGATAAGGGAAACCTTCGTTCGCCTTTTACGAACTGCCTGGCAGGAAGGTAGGCGGCCAATTCTACAGACTAAGCCCGGCTAAGGCTTAGTTAATCGGCTAGGTTAACTTACGGAAGAGACTACGCACCATCAATATATTTGGTGGGTATAGGCGATTATTTCTTTTTATTATCCGTCCATCTCGGTCCGTCTACTCCTTTTCCATCCTATGCTATCAAAATATTTGGTGTATAAAAACGTGAATTTACCTTTGCTAGTAAAAGTTGCAATTCAGCTTCAGCGAATCTTTTCCCAATGCACATTCGTCTTCCGAATCCAAATGGCAGAGATGCAAATGGATGTATTCCGGTTTCTTTTTGTCTTTGGCACACTGACATCGTCTTTGCATGTTCGCATATGTTTACCTCACTTTTTTTCTTATCAGCGTCTGTGGTTGCATATTGTTTGCTCGGTAATGAATCATCTCTGAGCCAACGCTCCGGCACGTATTCCTGCGGCGATGGAAAGTATCGTTCCTCGTTTGACATAATGTAGTGCGGAAAAACTACGTGCGACTGAAAAAGAACATTCTACGTTTATTAATCGCCATAAATATGCATGCTGTTACGCTCGCTTGGTTCCTGATAATAGCCAATAAAGTTGTTATTGGAATACGATCAGAAACATTTCTCATGTACTCTTCAACCAATAACAGCATATATACGTTTCATTTTTACGTCGTATAGGGAAACATTTAATAATATTGTTACTCCTATGATTATTTTATTTTTTTATTGTATATGAATGCAAACAGACAAATGATCATCTAAAAGAAAGAGATAGGTGTAGCCTATATACACCAAATATGTTAAAAGTGATTTTCCAACCTTATGACTGTATTAAGTCACCTTCGTAAGGGTACCGGCTACCTCACTCTATAAAGCGGAAACGGCAGAATTACTGATGTTAATGTGGAAGATTTAAGGCGATGGTAACAAAACGGGTGAGTCATCGCTGAACTCTTATCACTCAGTAGTTACACGGTGATAAATATTTTAACCTTCGCTCGCCTCTTACGAACTGCGTGACAGGAAGGCATTTTGTCTATTTTTCACGAAGCCTGAACTGGCACGAAGTTTCATATCCATTGTTGCTTATGAGTTTTATTATAATATAAAATATATCGTTTTATAATAGTAGACGTAATTTTATCGGCGTCCAAATCTGTTGGCAGCACTCCAAGTGGATTCAGCTTATGCTTGATTTAAGGGCGGTTTGTTTTGCAGCGGACCTCATTAGCCTTATATGATGGCGATGGATCTCTTGAACTACCTATTTAATAATTAATTCATCAGTCCAGACCAACACCGACCCCTATTCTGTTCAGACAATGTCATTACAACTAAGACTAAATTAAACCAAAATTAAATTTAATTCTGTCTATACAGCAAATCTTATTTTGTAAACTACTGGAATGACAGGACTAAATTATAGTTTATGATGTTTTGACAGAATTAAATCTAATTTATAATGTAGTCTAATTTGTGACAACAGAATAGGGACCATTACGGACCCATTGTTAATATAATAAATTATCTGTTTAAAATATCAATATTTTGAATAAATGCAAATGGAAGTCCCATTTCATATCAAGCCGGAGTTATGATTGATTAGATTTAAATTACTTGATGACGAATATATTTTGAGGGGTTTTTTTAGATTAGCAATGGCCGTCGTGTCTCCTGATAATGGAGCCTAATAGTAGCAATTTCTGGGAATAGATTACATAAGTTCGGCGTACTGCTAACAGTAGGTAAAATAGACAGCTATCCAAAAAAGTCTGTTAATGTTTAATCTTCATGGTAATAAGTATGATGGGTTTTTTTTTATTAATCCTAGGTATTTCTTAAACATTCTTTAAAAAAGTAGCATTCTTGACTCTTTATATATATAAACTTTAACCGCGCCAAATTTTATACTCATCACTAGGTACCAATGTTCATACAAAGTTTTTGCTTCACGTATTAATATAATGATATTTAACATTGTTTGGACTATTATTATAAAAGATATGAAAAGTGATAACGTATACACATATATACTCACCCCTTTAGGTACTTCATATCCTGAAATAACAGTGTCTGTCTGTATACAGCGCCCGTTGCCCAATATTACCGGTTTTATTCTAAAAAAGAAGTAAAATAAAAATAATAAATAAATATCATCACGCCCATTATCCCCGAACGGGCAGACAGAGGTAAAAAAGACACATCAGCGATGCTAGTGGCAAATGTCTCCATATCACACATATATTCCAGTTTTTCAGAAAATCTGAATAAACTCAATATACAATATTTTCGCCCGACCTGGTATTCGGACCCAGATACCGGTACCCCTAGACCAACGAGGCGACTTAAAAGTAGAATTCAAAGGAAAAGTTGAAATATGACTTTATATACCCATATATTAAATATCTAGTTTTTACATTACAACCAGTATCTATCTATTGATCATATTACGTTGTTGCTAAAAAGAACAATGAACCATTATATAGTTAAAAATTGTTGTACTCTGGACAGGTTTGAGGTAATATCTTAATTAGCAATATAAATATTATATCATCACGCCAACACCTGTACTGAGTAAACAGAGAACCGAGTGCCAGACATCAATATGAACACACACTCGTTTCGATTTTTCAACATTCGTTAATCTAATCATATATCGCAGTTCGATTGTAGAATCCGCCGTATTACTTTGAGTGTCAACGAACGCCGTATTAGATTCGACTAAATGAAAATATGGTGTGTGTTCAGCGCTTTAAGATCTTTTACATAATGTACAACGTAACTGGCGTATGCTATTGAGTTTTAAAATTAAATCGTGGCGAAATTTTAACATTTATTTAAACGGGATATTCTCGATTAAATATTATAACATAAATATCATCATGCACTTTATTCCTGAAGGGGTAGACAGTGGTGAAACTAGTACACACGAGCAGCACTAGTGTGTACTGGTATATCCACGGTTAGCCGATAATATCATCCGCCTGGGTAGAGTTTTTGTTTCAGAAAATCCTATAAAATAAAACTATAACATTTTTTCACCTGGTATTCTAACCCAGGGCCTCGTGCATCTAACACCGACACCGAAACCGTTATGCCGAGACGATTAAAGATTTTAACTTGTTAAAATGTAGGCATCAATAATAATCAAATATAATAAATCAAGTATAATATTTAATCGTGTGTATCTCGTTTAAATAAATAGTCAGGCCATAACTGGTGTTGATATAATGAAAATTGTTTACCTTAAAGCTTCCTTAATGCATGCCTTTAAATAGGGCAGTTGGTCTAAGTCCTTACAATTTAAAACCTTATCAGTTGGCAGATATTTATCTAGTTCAGTTTGTAATCGCCTCTGCGCTTTTGGATTCGTCGCTAGCAAATGCATAGTGCTAGCCGCGGCAGCTGCTGTTGTGTCCACACCGACCAATAGTAAATCTAATGCCAAAATCGTGGCTACCTTTTCACCGGAATTCTTAGCTACTTGAGCACAGATACCCTTGTCAGTCAGTCTTTTTAAACAAAGCGATCTAAAAGAGTCAAGCGCTCTAACGTAGGTTTTGTATGCGGGTGTGGAGTATAATCTCCACAGTGGAGCAGATAACTCAAGCTCGGGAACGCTGTGAAAGAATCCGTGAATGTTTTTTATTATGTCTCTCGCTTCAGCATCGTCTTCGCTTAAGCAACCGAAACGAGTGCCCAAAGCCCATGCTCCAACCGCTAAAACAATAATAACTATTAACTTTAAAAATACAAACTGAACATGTCGCCACCATTGTGACTACTAGGTGGTAGAATTCTGTGATAATTCACTTATTCTTGTCGCTAAAACGCCAGTGCTTGTCATTGAGGGCGATTCTGCTGTCCCCGACTAGACTAAACTAAACCAAAATAAGCTTTAGCCATTGAAAACATCAAATTCGACATCCTTGACATGTTTTGACAGGACTAAACCTAATTTTGGTTTAGTTTAGTCCAGTCGGGACAACAGATTTGACCCCGTTGTCGTGTTCCTGTCGTGCGATCACGTGTATAACAGGCACTGGCGTTATTGGAGGGTGTAGCCGGTACATTTAAATAAGAGAATTAACGACCCAGTTTCAAGGTTGGCAACGCACTATTGACACCTTTGGTGCACATAGGCAACGGTTATTTCTTACCATCAGGAGATCCTAAGCTTGTTTATCTTCCGATAAGATAAATAGATTTCAATGTGATTAGCATAAAAGACTACACTGCTATTGTCATGTTTACGCCATTTAGTCTGCTTTGTTATTTAAAAATATTTAGAAATGAAAGAGCTCCAGGAACCACGCTCTAGTATAGGCGACTTGTCCGACGTGACAATTATGAGCAATATTAGTAATATATATTATATCATCACGCCAGGTATCTTGCGGGGTCTAAAAGAAGCGAGCGTCGAACACACAGACATTTGGGTATTCAGCACTCGTTTCTCTCATGCGAAACTGCATCTTCAACATTCATCAGTCTTTTTGCATCGCATAACATTCATCACGCTTCGTGTATGCTGCCTATGTTATATACCCGATCCAAAGATTCTTACATTCAAGTGCCCATTTGTACAGCTCCGTGATAAACTCTTTCGGCAGCTCTTGATTGTCATCCAATAATGAATCCAATCTGTAAAAAAAATGTAGGAAAAAATTTATAGGCGAAGGTTTCCAATTTTCTTCTGAGAAACCTAACTGATTGAGATTGGGAATGTACCCGACTTGGCGACAGATTTGACATTATAGAACGAAGAGATTCACTAATAATGACCTAATCCAGTTTTATCGAAAATAATACAAAAGACGACAACATTCTTGACCTGTATCAAACTCATGCACTAGTGCTTTTTTAGTATGACACCCGATTCTAGATTTACTGGGGATATTCGTTTAAAACCCTTGTTTTTAATTATATAACAGGAAATTCACCTTATGGTGAGTGATTGCCACCGCCCACGTAGAACTGCTACAGTAAAAGAATTAAAGTTTAAACCTCCCCATTATCTATATACCAGAGCAACTTGATCTAATCGAAGATCTACTTTTTACTGACCAAATCTTGGAAAATCTATCAATTAACTATTTGTTTAAGGGAATAATTCATGTTATTAAACGTTTGTTGAAAAATAATACAATGAGTTGGTGATTACGGCGCTCTCCATGTATTTTTTAGTATGTTTAGCATTGTCTCGATCGACTATAATATCCATAACTGCTATGTACGATAGCGGATACTTAATGAACTAATGTTTCTACGCGACGCAAAGGAAAATTCATTGCTTTGACCGACTTAAATATATTTATTTTATCAATAATTAATTATTTTATGAACAGCTAGCGGCTTTGTTTGCGTGAAAAACATGGACATGACTATCCCACGAAAAAAGTATCCTATGAGTTATTCAGATGTATAAGCTGTATTACTGTTAAGTTTCGTCCAGATCCATCCAGTAGTTTTTACGTGACAGAGTGACAAACATCTATACTTACAAACTTTCGCGTATATTATATTAGTAAGATTAGGTAATTATTTAGTAGGTGCATTACAACGAATATCTGGATTATATGAGTCATAGACTTGACAAATTTTCTTTAGAATGATTTTGCTTATTTGCTCATTTATATGACTGACTGGTCGGTGATTGCCTCTAACAAAAATTTACACTGGTCTACTGTTTAGCCGTTCGTATATACATCTATGCACAGATGTACCAGGTTTAATACCCCGATCGTAAATTACCACTAATTTGCCTACCCTCTTAAGGGATTACGTCTATGATCCCGACCGGGCAGCTGAACCTGGAACCTTTGCTAAATAATCACAACTACGAGTAGATAAAATCGAATATCTACTCGTACTCTTTACGAAAAAAAGGCATGCGGCTATATATACGTGCGGCAAATACAAGTACTTAAATATTTGCTATATAAAACAACGTTCAATTGAATCGTTACTCGTCATGAATGAGTTTGTTGTTTCTCTGGATGATTCAGTTACGACAGCGTACAAAACAAATGCGCAGACGCCATCGTTGTTAAAAACGGATGTGGTCATTACACTGAGATTCTTATAGTTGAGCTTAGCCAGTACACTGGCGATTGTAGACTAAGAATTTTAATTATCTAATTAGATTCGAATTACGTAATAAATACAATTTTTTTTTATCGTATGGAAAAACAAATAGGCGTACCTACTGATGGTAATAGTTAGTGATAATCGTCGCCTATATACACCAAAGGTTATAGTGCCTCTTGCTTGAGTTTACCGGCTTCTCCAAACCGGAACATCATAGCGTCAAGTAGCAAGAAACATCGCACACATCGCACAAAAACCGACTTCCATAAAAGACTATCCATATTAACATTTCCTTCCAATTCATCTGAATTTTACACTCCTTATTTCTCTTGTAACTCTGGAATTCTCTACTTTTAAAAATACGCATTAGTGTATCTCTTCCATAAAAAAATATTTTAAATAATTATTTTTATGCACTAACATAAAAACCGATTTCCATATATTAAAATTTCCTTTTATTTCATGTGAATGTTACACTTATTTTTTCTCTTTTAACTCTGGAATTCTCTCCCTTTAAAAATACGCATTAGTGCATCTCTTCCACGAAGACTTTATTTTAAATAATAATTTTGATACACTAAAACAAATACCGACTTCCATATAAGAATATCCATATTCAAATTTCTTTCAATTTATCTGAATTTTACACTTATTATTTCTATTATAACTCTGGAATTACGCATTAGTGCATCTCTTCCACAAAGAGTTTATTTTAAATAATTATTTTTATATACTAACACAACAACCGATTTCCACATAAGAATCCATATTAAAATTTTCTTCCAATTCATCTGAATTTTATACTCGTTCTTTCTCTTTTCATTCTGGAATTCTCTACCTTTGAAACTACGCATTAGTGAATATCTTCCTATCTTTAAGAAAGTTATAAAAGATTATTATCTCTCCCATTAGTTTGAGTCTAAGCACGTTAAATTAAAGTTTGTAATTTTTTTATGTTCAAAACAGTTTTCCTTGTCACGTGCTTGTATTTCCATTTATTTTTATTATTAATAATAATTATTTTTATCGCTAAAACAAACCCGACTTCCAAATAAGTAACCTGCTATCAAATATAAAAAGAATCATTATAATCGTTACACCCGGTAAGACTTATGAGGGAACTAACATTTAAAAAAAAAAAATTCACAACCCCCTTCTTATTTGAAGTGGGTTAAAAAACCTAACCATTGCGGAGTAACTAGCATGACTATTTTAATATTACAGGTGGTAACAAAACATAACAATTATATTTACTTAAATTACGTACATGTTTATTTTATATGTGAATAATACTATACGCATTTTTCATATGCAAATCATGAAGATAACAGATAAAAGACAAACGTCATTCACAGTTGCGTTTACGTAGTTCTATTATGTGTGATATTTGCTTATTATAATTTGACATTTGTTGTATGAACTAACAGTAATCGCGCCACCGCGTGTTCTCAAGCATATATTGCCGTATTACCGTGAATTATTATTATTAATTATTTTATTTTCATGACACAGCTCAAATCAATAGGTATTGCAATTACAAACAAACATATAAAAATACTTTATAACTAGACATAAGATTTACAATCTCAAAAAAAAAACTGGAAACAACACACAACTCGATCTTCGCAAATTCATTACAATAATAAAAAAAATATGTCAGTTTTATTATTGACCTCATTAATAATTTTAATCACTTTGATTATTAGCCTATAGATAGGCCATAGAAAGACATAAGCCTTCCCATCGCTCCTGTGCCAATCATCCCTATCTTGTGCTACCATAGTCTGAATTTAACCATTACACCTAACCATTGATGTCGCCATTACACCTAACAGGCGGAGGATCCACACCTCCCATGCCAGTCCTAGGCCACCATTTTGTAAGGACTCTGCTTAGTCGTAAAAGTATTAATGAAATATCTATTTCTAAACTTCAATGGGGGTGCTTGATTTAAATACTTATCTCACAATATTTTGATGGACTAACTACACGAATATATCTTATCTCAAATTAAAAAAAAAAATTGCTTGTGACATGGGTGTCAGTTAACGATACTAATACATAGAAGTACATAACACATAAATGCCGAAATAAATTTTATTAAACATACAGACATGTTGACATATAATAAAAACATTTTATAGTGAATCTAATCGCTGTGGTGCGGTTAGCTGGACTTCCTGTTAGTTTGCTCCCTTTTAGTATAAAAAAGATATTGAATTTACTTGAACATTAAAAAAACATCAAAATCGGTCCAAACGTGTAGGGATAAAAGGATTTTGATAAAGTTCAGCCATTTAAACACGCATAGAATATTTTTATATATAAAGATAAAAACACCTTTTCACAAAATCCTCGGCGACATAATGAAGCGATGGCACCGCGGCACGCGCAGCCTCTGGAGCTATTAGAGCCTTTGACACTTTCGAGCGGAATTTCGACCACCGTACGCCATGTCTGATAAACGAAACAAACATAAATTAATAAGCAAAAACAACCGTCTTCAAAATGTATACTGAATTATGAGTAATTATGACCTACCTAAAAAAATATATATAATTTAAATCGGTTCGTAATTAGCGGAGTAATCGCGTAACATACGAGTTCATCTAAAAAACAGTAGAATTGAGAACTTTTTGGAAGTTGCTAAAATTTATATTCATAGTTCCTTTAACTTAAAAAATATTATCACGCCCCTTATTCTCGAAGGTGTAGGCTGAGGAGAAACTAGTTAACACCATCGGCAAAAGTGTGTACTTAGTAAACCCACGATTAGTCGATAATATTAAGTTCCATATACATTCCTTACCAGTTAATTTAAAAAAAAAACTGAAAACACTGGAGAGCCCCGGGATTGGAACCCAGGATCTCGTGCACCTTGTACCGATACCGGTACCGCTATGCCAATGAGGCGATACTTTAAACCACAAAAATAATTAAATGTGACTCACACTCCTATTAGGCCGGGTTCATCCCCGAAAAAGTCTTTTCTTAACTCCTGTTTGTAATGCATGAGACATGGAGCGACTGCTCTATGGGGCAATGCGTCTTCGCGCCTGTATATCCTCGCCGTCTCATCTGCGCAGAACGGAAACACTAAATCTGGATGGCCAAACAGCTTTGCCACTTTGGCAGCACCACTGGTGCCGGCCAATTGTCTTAAGTTCCACAGCGTGATGTCCAAACTGCGCGTACGCCATTTCTTTTGACCGATTGCGAAACGCCAAGAGTTCCCCAGTATTGGCAGCGGCCTGGGGCCCGGCATCATCGCGAAACGTCGCGCGTTGCTCATTGCGTATAGTATACTAATGGCAATTCAGCCCCTGAAGATGTAACCATGAAGGCAGTGGGGCGAGTTTGTTACGTTTTCAGTGGTTTCGTAATGCCTGACCCAGTTGTCGCGTGTGTATGTTGCTTTAAGCTATTCTAATATTAATATACTTTGTTTTAATCAACTCATTTATTACATTTGTTATTATTATATCATCACGCCGGGTCCTTTACGAGGTAAGCAAAGTGATCCTAATGCCAAACATTCACACATCTATTCCGCTTCTTAAAAATTCATTACTCTTTTCATCCACTCTCGCCGGTTTCGATGACTCCGAGTAAAAAAAAAAAACATATGGGACAGCCGCTGATACATGACCTGCCTAATAAATAAAAGAATAATTAAAATCAGTTTATAATTGACGAAGTAATAACAGACATACAACAACGAAAAACGATGTAGTGTGATTGATAATCTCCTCCTTTTGGTAGTTGGTTAACAATATCTTAAAGCTAGAATTAAAGATAGGATAGAAATATACGATCTTAAAGCTAGAATAGATAGGATAATAGGCAGAGCTTTTTCACAACAACAAAACCAAACCATATTTCGCGCCTCGTTGGCCTAACTACGGTATAGTTATTGGGTTTGTACCTAACTAGGTATTGGGTTTTAGGTCCAACTTTGAGCGGACCCAAACCTCGTGCGTGATCGGGCAAATAGAACGAGTTTATTCGGGTTTTTTTTTATAAATCTTTGTCACCTATAAACCTTAAAGATAAGACTGTTGCACGACACGACAATAACTAGCACTGAGCGTCAGGAATAAAGATGAAACCGAGATTCAATATGTGTCCGATATGACAATACGCTTACCACCTGTCCCAAGGGACTGAAATGTCTCCGCCTAACCGTGGGTCACCTTTGCTTACCTCTTCCGGGACGTAATGGACGTAAATATATTTTACACTAGTTGAAAAATTCAAAGGTATCCTCTATACGGGAACCGTATATTTCTTCTTGATAAACAGTTATTCCTGTGTATTATTCCAGACTATAGTCTACCTGTATGCCAAATTTCATATGGATCGTGATTTGACGTGATTGAACAACAAAGGTCCATCCATATATCCAAACTTTCGCAGTTCTATATAATCATAAAAGGCTGAAGAGATTGTTTGTTTGAACGCGCTAATCTAAGAATGTACTGGAACAATTTTAAAAATTCTTTTTTGGATAGTTCATTTATC
>DVZW01000187.1:0-12023 GCA_018237805.1 Mesosemia grandis
TCTGAATATAAATTTAGATTTTCAGTAATATTTTTACAGCCCGGAATTGGAATATGTACCCGATATGGCGACAGGTTTGCCGCCTGTCACATCATGGGACATAATATCGGCTGGTCGTGGATATTACGAGTACACACTGCCTGGTATGCCCTCGTTTCACCTCTGCCTACCTCTTTGGGAAAAATGGGCGTTATAAAAATATAAAAAATACTCATATTATGTACATACCCTCAATTCCAACTGTTGCAATCTGCGTAACCCCATAACTACTTCTGTTACTGCATCATCTTTTAAATTATAGCAATCAATTAAGTTAATATATTCAATACTAGGGCAATTCCTTACGAGATGTTTTATTCCCTCAACTGTAATCTGTTGGCACCTACTTAAATTAATACTGATAAGTTCTTTAAATGAAAATGCGTACGTCAGACTTACGTCTGTTATTCTGTTACAACCACTTATATTTAATTCTGTTAATCCTTTAATTCTAGCAAGAGAATAACCAGTATAAGTATCGGTTGAGAGTTTTTCACACATTTTCATAACATCTTGTTTTCGTTGGGCATCTCTCACAATTTCTTCCTCAGCTCTGGATCCTAAATAAATCTTATTATGAGTATTAACACCATACCCCGACATTATTGGACCATTGTCTTCTCCATCTGTCTCTATTTTTCCCATTCCCGTAAAACCAGCATCAGACACTTTATCACAGTGACTCATTTTTAAAGTCTGTAAAAATGCTTGGTTTTTAAAAATAACTTGTATCGATGTATCCGTTACAGCATTGAAACAATAACTTACGTCTAGAAGACGCAATTCTGGCAATTTTTCAGAAATAACTATAACGGAACTTTCATCCAAATTCAACGAATTTACATTTAATTCAATTAGCACTCTATTTTCCTCATAGCATATGCCTTTATTGATACCTTCTTTCGTGATAAGTTCACATTGAGATATGTTTAAGCGTTTTAGTTTTTTCAACTTGTGCAGCTCGCATATTCCTAAATCAGTAACAGCTCTACACCTCTGAATATTTAGATACTCTAAATTTTGTAAATTATTACAGATATAAACTAGAGATTGATCTGTCACTCTGGTGCATAAACCAATATCGAGTTCTGTGAGAGATGTTTGATGTGTTGTCAATGCTATAAGACCAGTATTAGTGAGCTGATCACAAGAGTGCAGTTGAAGGGATTCTAATGCCAAATGTTCAGTTTCAGATATAGCTTTGAGTGCTGCACCATCTATAAGTGTGTTTGAAAATTGCAACCTCTTAATATTTTTAGCTCTTGATATTAACAATTGTAATAAAAAGTAGAATGTAAACACACTCTCAGAAGGATTTTCGAAAACATCTGCCCCAGGAGGATAGAACTTTTTTACTAGTCCTAAATGGAATTGCACTGAGCACAGTGATACATTTAAATCTTCGATTAATGGCGCAGCTCTTACGAATCTGTTAAACAGTGCATCTGTGAGGTACTGGTTCTCAGAGAGACTTAAGCATTTTAAATATTGGAGACTATTAGCAGTCAGGCCTTCAGTTTTTCCTTCTAAAAGGCATCCAGACATAAACAGTTCTTTGCACCCTTGTATATTTAATATCTCTAAATTTTTACATCTCTGTAATATGTACACAAACGTTTTCTCATGAATATCACAGTTTCGTAACGTCAGACACTTTATATTTTCACCAACTTTATCCCAAAACGAATTAAATTTATTGGATATTTCAACAGCACTAAATATAAAGTTATTATAATTTAATGCTGAATTTTCGAAAATTTGCAGTGAAGTTGTGTCATCGCTAAGATCTATTTTATAAAATACCACCACTTTATTTTTGAAAAAAGAATGATCATTAGCTGCTTCGTACCATGTCTGGCAAACTTCGCTTGCTGATTTTCTATCAGATTTTGGCAAATATTTGAAGACATATACAAGAATCTAGAAATAAACAGTATTTTTTATAAAAGTATAGTAGTTTATAGATAAATGAAATGTGATGAAATGGTAAAGCTGTAAATAAATGTGAGCTAAAGAAAAATAAGGAACATTATGATAGTGTATCTGAATTTGTAAATTGCCATCTATTAACATGCTTTTAATAGGTTGACTTGTAACAAATAAACTACATAGTATTGTAACAAAGGAACTATATTATATTGTAAGGAAGAAACTATGTGATAAAATTTAAACATCTGAATGACACACACTTCTAATTCTTGCATCATCATGAAACTTGGCAATTGAACCTATATTAGATGAGAATATGATTTTATGGTAACATCTATATGATAGGATTAGAAGGTGGCTGACGGAACCTTAACTAGTAAACACATCAAAGTCGGGCAAATTAGATTCATCTTAACATAGTCTGTTGATTTTTGTTGATAGTGTTTAATAGATGTGAAATCTAAAGACTATAGAGAGATATAGTAGTTAAAGGCAGATTAAGTTTATGGTAACTAAATAAATATGAAGACAGGGCATCCTGATCACATTTTTAATTGCCCTTAGCATTACATATCATGTATGGGATTCTACAGAGGTAGAATCTCATACTTATTATTAACTCTGTAAGCATTGGATAAAACAAGGGATAGGCATTGGATAAAACAAGGGATAGGTATAGGTGAAACTAGTACTGGAGTAGAATGTAAAATTATTATTTATACTTTAGTGATGAAATTTTCAAGATATTTCCAGGCTTAAAAAAAGAACATGCCGTATTGTTTGAAATTATTTTAAATGCATGACATTGCACTCAAGTCAGACCCGATAGTATTTAATATTATAACAAGTATGAGAATAAAAGAAAACAGTATTGTGACTGTAACTTTCAAATATTTTCCTATAATTTTATCTGGTCCTTTTGAAGACTAGGTTAGGCAACTAACAGGCAATTTACAATGTAAGGTGAAAGAAGGTTAAATAAGTCACCCTGTGTTCCGTAATTCAAAGAGTAAGTGTGATAGTGGTAAGGAATAATAGCCGGGTACGAACAGTAAAGCTGTTAATGATGCATTGTCAATCTTTTTACTAGTGTGTTAAATCTTTTGTGCCTTAACTTCGTAATGTCTTTTTTTTATTTCATAGGAAAGCAAACAAGGAAACGGATCTCCTGATGGTAAGAGATAACCACGCCTATATACACCAAAGGTGTTAATGGCTTTTTGCCTATGGGGGCAATTCTGTTGTCCCCGACTAGACTAAACTAAACCAAAATTACCTTAAGTCCTATCTAAACATCGAATTCGTTAAGCATTCTTGACGTTTTGACAAGACTAAACCTAATTATTGGTTTAGTTTAGTTTAGTCGGGGCTAAGAGAATCAACCCCAATGTTAACCTGACCTTACGTTTGTGATAAGTAAAATATGTTTTTACTAACTAATTCTATTAGTCGTTAATGGTAAACATTGTTGGGAAATATATTGTTGCCTCAGTTACAATATACAGACACCTACAAAATACAGTTTATGTACATTATTTTAGGTTTTTTCTGGTGTTATTACCTCAGTACTAATAAACAAGCATATTTTTCATTGTGTAAAATTTATTTATTCACGAACAAAGACAATCTTTCAATCAATCACGTGAAAGTTATTGATAACCTAATGCGATTTGCAAACAAAGAAATTGACATGAAGTTCATTAAGTACATACCTCATACGGAAGTGCCATATTGAGGCAATTATAACAACACTTCTTAGGTTTTGATATTATTTACAGTTGCTAGCAGCATTATCACTTTATTAACTTTAAATTTCAAGCCGATACAAAATATATTGTTTTTTTACTCACAATTTGACATTAGACAATAATAGCTATGATTGAGATGACAGTATCAGCTGATTGATGTGCGTTTCGTTTTACATTATCATTAATATTTTAATATAATGATTGAGTCATTTAATTAACGTAAAATATCATTGTAATAAATTATATTGATACGTTTATTTTATAATAAAATTCATTCTGATTGTATGTGATATTATATACTATTATTAAACATAATTGACATCATGTTGTTCGTATTTTTGTAAGCTCGTATCTCGTTCACACAGATGCAAAGTCTCAATACAAGTTTTTCATTCAAAAATATACTGGCATATTCACAATCATACAAGCAACAGCATTTTACGATTATATTTCGCGGTATTCATTAGGTATAACAAAGAAATTAATTATAATTCATAGGGTAAATATATAGCTTCTTGTTTAGTTCCAGATTTTAATGACATTATTTACATTATAGAGTTACAAGTTAAAAGTAAATATTAAACTGCCTAGAGATTGACTTTTGTTTTTTTTTGAGGGGGCAAACGAACTGTAGGCTCACGATAAGTGGCCGCCAACGCCCATTATTAAAGCTCTATAATGAAACAGGAATGTGAAATAATCACTCTGTTTAGAAATTTAATTATCATTTTTTGCAAAAATTATATTAATAATGAAATTAATAAAAATCCCGCAAGAGACCTTTAATGAGAGATAGTTATCTACTTATGACGAATATATAATAATAAGAATGATTAATGAGAATGGAAAGCAAAATAAAAGTAGATATTGTGCCCAGTGGCAAAATATCTACTTTTATATTATATTTGTAAATCTCATTGTAAAAAAAAATTGTGGAAGATATTACGTGTTAGTCTCATGGGGCCGTCAAGATTATTTTCAGAGGAGAGCATCTGCATCTATATATACTTTTATATATCTGCATATATACATACTTGTATATATCATAGTGAATAAAATGTATTTAGTGTATCTATTTTCTTTCAGAACAGGGTGGCAAGCGCATCGCCTTGCACCTCCATTGCGGCACCTATGGATTGTCTTGAAAAATTTGGATTTGGACTGCAGAGGTTTGTGATGTTTGGCAGTGGTACTTAGCGCTGGACTGTAAAAGGCCATGACGGTTTCTACTACTAATAAACAATATAAATAAAAAATAAATAAACATCATCACGCCGATTATTCGAAGAGGATATTCACCGGTGAAACTAGTACACATCTATTAAGTCCCGTGATATGACAAGTGGCAAGCCTGACGCCTTATTGGGCACATATTCCAATGTCGGGCAGTGAATAGAAGATAACATTTATGAAATATTGCTTTGAAGCAATTCCTAATTAGGTAGGCAAACATATACCTGCCGCAATAACGTCAGTACTTGTCATTGTCGTGGAGGGTAAGGTAGCCGGTAAACTTACGCAAGTGACTAAACATCCCAGTCAAGGTTGGCAACGCACATTAACATCTTTGGTGTCTACAGGCGACGGTCTTAACATCAGGACATCCATCTGCTCGTTTGTCTTCATATACAAAAATAAAAACCGGTCAAGTGCGTGTCGGGCCACGCGCAATATAGGGTTCCGTAGTTTTTACAGTAGTCAAATGCGTTGGAATAATTTTTCTTATTGTAAAGGATGTTATGAGAAAAATAAATATTTTGTATGGAGTTGTTCGAAATTTTCGAGTAAAATACAATTGACCAGTAACTCTAACTCCTTTACTCGAACACTTGTGAGTCGTCTAACTCACCAAAATCTACGAGAGTGCATGAACAAAGCTAATGAGTTTTGAAGAAGCGAAACTATCTGTTTCGCTGTCCGAATGAATGTTTGAATCGTTTACGCTCTCCTTACCCCCCATGCGACCTGGCGTGATGATGAAAATATAAATATTACCACATCTCATCATTACTTATTGGAGACAAATTTCAACGGCGGTTATATAAGTACAATATTCTATACAAATAAATAAAATTGACGTGTCTGTGTAATATTAAAATATCCGCTTTTTACTTAATGCATTTTTATACACATATAATTTTTTCATAATAACTTTTTTGAAGTCAAGAAATCAGCCAAGTCAAAGAGAACGTCGTGGGCACAGCTAGTTAATAATGTAATCTTTTGACATTTGATCGAGATTGTTAAGTAAATACAAATATTTTCAGTTGTCATATTATCCTAATATTGTACCTGAATGTCTATGCTTTCACATCAAAAACAAAAAAAAGACACAGAGGACTTTAATTTCGGATTAATATTTATCACCAGCACCTTTGACATTCTAGGTATTTTTATACCTTACTAAAGTAGCCGAAGCCACCCTCAACCATACAACCTCAACACCTCAACCTCAGCATTCCGGTAAATGAATCCTGGATATCTATGGCGTGAAGGTATTTAAAATATTACAAATGTAAATCTATATTCTTCTTCTTTCTGTCAGGCAGTTCCAATAAGGTTGGCAACTTGATAGCTCATTCGGTCTGGAATAATATCTAGAACATTGTGCCAGAATAGTGTGGACAATTGTTAATCAATAAATGTTCTCGAAATTGCGTTTCAATTGTATAATAGATTACAAAAAAAATGGCGGGATTTTTCGTGGAGCCCTTTTTACATACTTACTTCATTAGATAACAAATAATAATTTGATTATAGTAATTTTTCGACAACAATTTTTAACAAAGCTTTATCCATCTACATTTTTAATTTATCATCATATTGTTGTTTTGGTATTCATCTAAGGAATCAATTGACTTAAATTATAGTTAAAAAAAAATCAATAGATGTCTTTGATAAATACAATATGAACGTTATTTTGATGATTACAGTTTTGTGAAAGTTAAAAAATGTTATAAACAAAGGTTACTAACTTTTATGATGTGATTTGTTAATTATGTATATAAGTAGCGCTCTCGCTCACAAAGCGAAACTGTTTTTCGCCAATTATTTAATATTTTTTTTAAGTCTAAGTTAATCTGAACTACAATGAAAATGCAAATTATTTATGCTAGCAAATGCAAGCTATCGACGCTTATCAAGAAAAAGTAACTTTTTGAAATGTCCCAATAGATTAAAAATATATAATAGAAGACGATATTTTTACTAAAATAAAATATTTTTACTTAAAACTAAATATTTTTAGGAGAATCCTTTAAACATCAATTGTTTAAATAAATGGTAACACAGACAAAGCCCTCGTCCCCTAGTAAATCCTATCCAACAGTAGGTACGTATTTTTATATAGGAGGCATGTACCTACCGATGACACTGAATGACATATACACTACATGTATTTTGACTTACTATACACTGATTCATATATTTTAATTTAGTCACAAATCAGTCTAGGAGGTCTCCTAAAATGTCTATAAATTCATATAAGAATAAAACTGGTCTAAAAAGGAAAAGACAAAAAAATCACTTTATAGCTATAGTATGTTTTCGTCTATTGAAAAACTTCAGCGGCAATGGTTTTCATAAGTACAGACGAGTGTCAGGAATAAATTGAAATTACCATCTTGTGAGTTTGCGCGGAAGGTTACATTATTGTTATTGCCACTTGTTGGGCGCCAGTATGCTCAGTGAACGCGGGGTGAGCCACCCGGTCGGCCTCGTCTTCTGTAACAGAATCACGAGTACCCTCCCATCGATAAACTTTCTTCGAAACATTGTTTTGGGGTGCTCGTATTGTAAAAGTTAAGCTACAAACGGTGTTGGTCGCTGATATGAGAACTCAGTTCGAGTTGTTGTGAAAAGTTTAACTAAAGGCTATGTTTAACTAAGTAGATCATGTCAAGAAGAAAACAGGCGAAGCCACGATCTCTCAAACGTATGTTTTGTTTACACTAATACAATTGGGAATTTTTGCTTTTGTCATATTATTGTTAAAATACAATGAATTCTATATATTATTGACATAAAGTAAATAACAATTCCTCAAAGAAGGTATGTTTGAGTATTGCTTTTAAATTATGAAAAAATTAAATATCGATAGGTATTTAAAAAAGTATTGAAACAAATTCTTATTTTTTTTTCTATGACGTATAAAGGATATGTAGTTTAAATACTTTCGAGGCAAAATTAACTATAATTTGGATAATTATCATCTATTGTTTATGTTATTTTGTTAACCTATTAATTAATGTCCAAAATTGATATTTATGTTTATACCGTAGTCATTTGAAAGTACTGAATGCGTTTGAAAAGCATAGAAAGTAAAATAAATAATCCCTTATACATGTTCCTAGCACTAAAAAAACCACGACGAATAAATTAAGCAACGTTTACATTAAGGTTTATTTTTTAAAATTTATTTATTAACGTTTACTTAATTATGTTTGAGATTTTTTAAATTTTTTGTTTTATACTTAGATTGTCGCATAAACCTAACATTAGGGTTACGCAGAGTTATATCGTCTATAAATGACGATTCATGGAATTGGGTTGATATTTCGGATCAATAATCGGATATTCTATTGTGCTAATTATATTTTGTAAATAAATATCATCACGTCCATTATCACCGAAGGGTTAGACAGAGGTGAAACGAGTACACAGTACACACCAGCGGCGCTTGTGTGTACTAGTAAACCCACAATTGGCCGATGATACCTGACTCGAATTTTTAACAGACTTCCAAAAGTAGGTCCTCATTTATACTGTCTTTTGTTTTGTATGTATATTACGTGATTACTCCGTCAATTATTAATGGATTATAATCATTATTTTTTTGCTATGTAGGTCTGTTTCAGAGGTGTGTGTATGTGTTGTATAATCCACATTAATTTTATGTTAGTCGGTATTCGTTTTGGTCAATAAAAAATATTATCACGAGTATTGTGTACCTACCGGTTCATAAACACAATATTTCTAAGTAATTTTAAAAATAAATACTATTACATCTATTTTCACCGGGGGTAGGCTGAGGTGAAACTAGTACCCACTTCATGCCACCAGTACACCTTCGATTAGCCGATTATATAAGTACCACGACGTTATAAGTGGCAAATCTGTCGCCATATCGGGCACATATTCAATTCAGGCCAATGAAGTTTTCTCTGAAAGACTACAAAAACCATTAAACCATTAGTATTTCCCGACCTGGGCATTGAAACTAAGACCTCGTGGATCGGTCAGGCGGACCGACACCGTCATCATTACTCCAACGAGGCGATGATTGAGTATATTATTGTGCGAAATACTATGTGTTGTATAATCCAACATGTTTGTTATCACGAAAGGGGTGGAAAGAGGTGTCACAGAAACAACTTAGTGTTAATTGACAACTTGCTCGTCTAGCCAATAGTATTAAGTTCCAATTGTAATAAATGGTACGAATTTTGCCGCAACGGGCTCGAACTAATTCCGAATAAAAACAAGTTTTTCGAAAAATCGAAAAACGAAATCATTCCAATACTAGAACCTGGAATCGAACTTATGATGTCTGCAATTGCAATCAATATTAGTGCTGGACCAGACATACGTTGTGGAAATGGGATAGGTAAGCCTGACGCCGCATCAGGCACATACACAATTTAACTAAGCTGTCCTACCTGGGCATTGAACACAGGACCTCTGGCATCTGTATCGATACCGATACAAACGAGGCCATAATATTTTCGTGAATTATGAAAAATATCCCAACTATTGTGGCTCTTTGCGGCAACTTTGGTCGAATGGTTAGCGTACACGCCTAACGGTGCCAGCTGACGAATTTGGGTGCGACTCCCGACGGAGCAGGCATTTGTGTGATGAACATAGACATAGGTATATGTCTGTATTTCTGGGTATGGGTGTTAATTAAAATTAATTTAGGTATCTTACAGGAAAGCAAACAAGTAGGAACTCCTGATGGTAAGAAATAACCGTCACCTATATACGCCAAAGGTGTTAATGGTGTATTAACAACCTTGAGTATGGGATGATAAGACTCTTGCGTATGTGTACCGGCTACTTTACTTTCCGAACCGGAATACGGCGTGCAAGCATTGACATTTAGCGGCAGCAATAAGTAAGGCTGTGGTACTAATCCGGGCGAGTCCTTGCCGAACTCTACCACCTAGTGAACATGTATTTGTATAGTTGACTGATACCCTTGATACAAGCAAATAATTTGCTTAGTTTGGGATTAGATTAGTTTCGTCTAATTTGTCTTAAATTATTTATTCATACTATCTGGACATCTAGTCACAATTGCCATGCGTTTCGGTTCTTAATGAAACCGTCCGTCCAATATTAAGATATCTAAACTATACTACGAGTATGTTCAAGTTATAAAATAACTTAAACATACTATTCATAAAATAACTTGAACATACTAGTTACAAAATAACTTGAACATACGCGTAGTACAGTCTGTACAATAAATTGATAATTAAATTTAATTTAGATATATCTGCCTACCCTTACATCTTGTAAGTAGCACAGAGGTGATTATATGTATCTAAATGGATTTGTTATATCATCACACGGGAATAGCAGATTGAACCGAGCGCTAAATATCATATGGTTTACATTGCCAGTTACACTTCTTCAATTTACATTCCACCATCGGACATTCTTTACACGTGGCCCATACGAACATGGAGTAAATGTGTCTAAAATAATGAATAAAACTACTTCAATTGTGGAATCAACAACGAAAAGTTTTATAGCTAATATATTTTTTATATATAGAATAGAGAAAATAAGTAGAAGCATTTGTATTGTATGACCTAATACACAGCCTCGAATAATATTCATAATTTTATTTAAACTCTAACAGTTTTAGGATTAAGTTCTAATTCATTTGTACTATAACATTATTTATTTGAATTTTCGTATTCGAAGTATAGTGAGTTTTTCCACAGCAGTTCTCATTCAAATTACGACGCCACTTTTATCGTTTTTAATGTTCTGTGGTTTTCTATAATATACAAGCAAATTAAGACTTTATTGCAGCCGTAAATAGTATGATAGCAGTTTTAGCGGGCTTAGGACGAAAAATTAACGAGCTTGTCCGGTAATGGTAGAGCAAGCGTGTGATGTACACTACGCCGCGTAGTCCTAATATCAGCGTTTTATCAGTGACCGGCTGTGGTCGGCGCAACGCGGTTTGCGGTTTGCGCATGTATGCATGTATCCCAACGATATTTTAAAGAGGCTTTTGACGTGTGATTTAAAGTATGGTACCTCAGTAAAATCACGGTGCTTTACCATCGGCTTTCTCTACGCGATAGATATAGAAATAGTGAAGATAACTAAGACAGACAGTAATAGAAATTAATTATCATTATTTCCTTTATCCCCGAATGGATAGAAAGAGGTGACATTAGTACGCACCAGCTGGTGCGTACAAGTATACCCACGACTAGCCGATGATATTAAGTCCCTTCATGTGACAGGTGGTTCTAGTCATAGGTAGAGAATTGTTTTAGAAAATCTGAAATAATTTACACTTTTCATCGTCCGCGTCGGCACTTATATATTCTGAAGAAAATCACTTGTACTATTTCACGTTTATTAATTTATTAGCCAATCGATTTCACCTATTTAGGGCATCATCTAGTTTAGTACAAGCCCTGATGATAAAGTAAATAGGTGAAACCGGTTGGCTATTAAATTAATTAACGTAAAATAGTACAAGTCATTTTATTTAAAATATCATGCCACTTAACTCATAAAACTACCTATTTCTTTTTGTTGGTCAAACTTTAAATGCTTCAAAACGCGAGTTTGAATAACTAATTATATCAACGATTAGCTGGCGTCCTCGATTTTGCGATTCCGCGATAAGCTTGTCAAAAGTAGGAATTTGTGATGTACCTAATACCGTTTTCCCCGTGTTGGTCCGGGCTTCGTGTGTAGAATACGCCAACAGCCTTTCCGCCAGGCAGCTCATAAAAGGCGAGCGAAGGTTTTTCACGTCACTAATGTCATGACTACTTGGTGGTAGACTTCTGCGATGACTCGCCCGGATTGGTACCACCGCCTTACTTATTCCTGCCGCAATAATGCCAATGTTTGCCATTGTTATGTTCCTAGGTGGAGAGTAAAGTGGCCAAAACACTTGCGCAAGAGTCTTATCATCCCGGAATCAAGGTTGGCAACGCACCATTAACAATTTTGGTGCATATAGGCGACGGTAATCTTTTACCACCGGGAGATACATCTGCTTGTTTTCTTTCCTAGTTGTATAAAAAAAAACCGTTAGTTTTAGATGCC
>DVZW01000188.1:0-12016 GCA_018237805.1 Mesosemia grandis
TTTAGAAGGTTGAATGGTACTCATCAAGCAGGATGCTCATGTAAGTATCCATATGTTTTTTGAAAGAGAAGAATAATTATATTAATAGAAACACACTATTGATACATCCTATTTGAATCCTTGAATTGGTGTTATTTTGAAGAAATAATCAATGACACCACATACATACATATCTTTACACATAATCTACAGCTATAAATTATGAAAAAGCTCATAAAAAAAATCTAAAAATTGTGCTGCCATTGGTGCCAATATTTATTTATTTTGATTTATTCACATAATATCTTATTTTTAGCTTCACTGAGCGGTGCTGTAGGTGTTGTACATATGATAAAAACCGTCTCTGATGCACAGTGGGTGGTGCATAATGGAAGTGCAGGACCTTATGTAGCTGTTGTCAGTACTGCATTATTTAATAAAGTAATTCAATTGCTGCTTGATGAACCAACTAATGTAGCTGGTGTACTATTGTATGATAATTCCACATCCAGGTACGACATTTTAAAATTGGAACCGTATAACTCATTTACCTAATTCAATATATGTGTGGTCTAGACTAGTCTTGTTTGGAAAAATCTACATAATGTAGTCTGATGCAAGAACACGTAAAGAAAGCTTTGCCTAAAACTGACTCAGTAGATGAGTGGTTAGCCAATAGACAAGGCTTGGGTTTACGACGAGCAGATATTTCTGTGAACATAAATATCTGTATTTCTAGGTATGGGTGTTTATGAAATTTATTTCGGTGTTTACTTAAGTATTTCTTTGTATAGGTATTCACATGTCACAAGCAAATAATTTGCTTAGTTTTGGGTTAGATCAATTTTTATAAGTTGTCCTAAATGTTTATTTTTTTTGTCACTCATTTAAATATTAAACTTTTTTTCAGTTAGTTTATAATGTCAGTGGTCCTCTCATGGTGTTACAAAATACAAAACAAGGTTGAGGTTCTCTTGACTTTATACTCTTGTTCATATAATTATAAAATATTTCTTACAAAAATGATTCAAAATGTGTTTTGATCTAAATTTGGTCTACAGTACTTTAATCTTTAGATCTAGAATACTAAATATTGAACTTAATCATTTGTAACTAACTTGAATGGTTATATATCGTTTTTAAAATTAAACTTTCTAATTATCTATTTCAGGCCCAATTTTTTCAGTACTGAATTAAATTGTCCTAATCAATATTCATCGAGTCCTGATAGCCAATGTCCTTCACCGGAATCAGGGGGAATCGCTTGGAATGAAGGGGGCTCTGGTTTATTAAGGGTTGACATTCCCTATCCTATATTTTATATACCAGCCACTAGGATTGAGGAGATTGATAAAATTGAACAGTGTTTCACAAGGTAATTTATTTATTGCGACTTTGAGCAACATTTATATTAAAACTTTATATTAATTATATTATAGTGCTGACAGTTAATATCAGCTGACTGTTGAGCACAATAAAGAATGATGAATAGGATTAATGACTTTCCATGCCTAATTGATGTAAATATATATTTTATTTCAGATATAATCTCAACCTTGATGATCAAAAAGGAAGACCTTTGTGTTCATTGCAATTAAATTCCTTCATGTTTGCAGCGGTTGACAGTGTTGTATGTTTAAGAAGGTTAGTTTTTGTTTTTTTTTATTGTATAAGACAAACAAGCAGATTTAGTCAATTGTGTAAGTGCCGTTACCTAAACTACCTTATCCTCCACACAGGAATAAGACAATGCCAATTGTGATGTTATTGTGCCAGGGATAGGTGGCAAGGCGGCGATATCTATCCAGGCAAGTCAGTATAGAACACTACTAACTAGTTGTCACTATAATGGTAACATGATTTACTATCGCTCACCTGTTGTGAATTGTGTGGCAGGAATGCAATTGGCCTATTCATGTAGCCTGGACCAACACGAGGGATAATGTTTAGTACTTTAAATTATAATATAATTATCATAATTATTTTTGGTTTTTCGTCACCCTCGGAAAAATAAAAGGTGTTGACATTCTAAGCCGGCACCACTCAGCCAATTTAATTCTGTGTAAATAAAAAATAAATATCACCACGTCCGTAATCCCCGAAGGGGTAACAGATATGAAACTAGTACATACTAGCGCCGCTAGTGCGTACCAGTGAATATTATTTTTGCAATAAATGATAATAAGTTAATTTATTGAATCAAGTGTTAATTCGCCTTTCCTACAAACTTTACATGATGCAATGGGCAATTCTCGTTTTACAGTCTGATTTTTAGTATAGATTGTAGTCTTAAGTGTATAAAGTACAATATCTGAAATCAGAAGTAAGTTGACCTTGACCTAGTCTAAACTGCTGTTACATATAAGTGCCTATACGTCAGCAGCGGGTATTACGGTGATTCTAGAGCTCTTTGTAATGTAAATCACAAATCCAAATCAACACGTTATATTGAGATAAGCATACCATATTTATTTTTGTTTAAATGCCATCATTATTTTCCAGGTCGGCTTCATCAGCTTTTTTGACACCTACGAAAGTATGTGATTATCTTGGCGATTATAATGTTTATTACTCCTTATTGCCTCGTTCTAAGGTTAGTGATTAATCATTTCCATTATTTGGTCTTCTATAATAGAATAGACATAAGAGAATATAAACGTAGGATATAAGCCTAGACAATCATTATTATTTCAGCCTACGACGTCCACTTTTGGTTGGGACAAGGTTGGAAGATTTCGGTAACGGCGACGGCGGATGGATTTTGGTTTTCAGACCACGATTAAAAAGTGAGAGTGAATAATAATGATGTTAAAATCAGACTTGGGATTTTGGAAAACCATTTCTTTCCCTCGATATCATTTATTTGTGTTTGGTTCATATAATGCATCATACATTTATATAATGGACTTCATGATATATATGTGTTGGAATAATTTTACTATAGGGCTAATTTCCCCCCGTGTTGGTTACGTGTGGAGAATACGCCAACTGTCTATCACGCAGCTCGTAAAAGGTAGGCGATAGTTTTACAAGTCATCGTGACTACTAGGTGGTAGAGCATGCAATGACTCGCCCCTTACCATTTCTTGCCGTAGCAACGTCAGTACTTGTCATTGTCGTGTTCCGGTTTGGCTTTGGTGTCGATAGGCGACAGTTATCTCTTACCATTAGGAAATACGTCTGCTTGTTTGCCTCCCTTTACGATAAAAAATACTGGCATTTAAAATATACGAGTGGGTCGCCCTAAAAACTTCGCGTCTCTGACCTGCCAGTAACTTTTTACCGATTTGATTATTACAACAATTTACGTATTCATTTCATCCTCCTTATTTTTCTAGACATCTAAGGCTAGAGCTCTTCAATATGAGACGTAAATTTTTTACGTCCCATAATCACAGGGGCAAAATCGACTTACGCTATTAATTTGTAGATTTAGTTTCTAATTTTCGTTGCCGTATTGATTGTCTTCCGCGCTAAAATACTGAGTACATATCACTTTACAGTATTGAAACTTGTGTTCTAGGATCTGAAAGTAGAACTTAAGCCGGTTATTTTGGTGACATCGAGGATTGATACGGCCTCTCTTTTTGATGGTAAGTTCAATATCTAGAAATATATAGATTATTATTGTTATATCGTTATGCCAGGTTTGTCATCGGACTGCCGTAGAACACACAAATTGCCGTAGTTTGGCAACATTGCATCTTGTTTAATGGGGTGTCACGTCACGCGTCGTTTGCGATCACGTGATAAATATTTGTTTTTTACTAATTAATTAAAATAATATTATAAATATAATAAACATGAAGGTGTGATTATTGATAATAGTATATTAAACACCACCAGAACGGGTGTCTGCGTGGTGCTTGGCGCTCACCTTTGCTTACCCTACAGGGGATTTGGCGTGATGATATAATAATAATTATTGCCTTATTAGCATAATAGTAACGGCGTCGGTATAAGATGCACTTAGTCCTGGGTTTAATACCCAGGCCGGGCAAACAAAAAATAATTTGATGAGTTTTTTCAGAATGTTTTTACTAGTTTCACATCTGCCTATGGGCATGAATATACTGATTTATTTTATTTATACTTTAGGAGTAGCCCCCGGTGCTGCTAGCTCGGTAGTTGGGATGGTCACACTATTGGTAGCTGCATCGAGCCTGTCACAAATGATACCAGATACAGATGCCGACTTGTGCAGTAAGTGTTTTTTTATAACACTTTAGAAGATGTCTGGACATTATCTCGGACATGATATGTTGAATCAAAATTGATTTTTTTGTCGATCTAAAACTAAGGCCCTGTTCGCACTGCGAATTTTAGCCGCGGGGTTTTTTTCTCGCAATATTATAACACATTGAATCATATATGTATATGCACACTGGCGGTAAAAAAATCGCGAAATATAACTAAGTAACGCGAAGTATTCGCGAGACTAAATATCACGAGGTGAAAACTCGTAGTGTGGAAGAGCCTTGGGCTTAATTTATACCAGAGAACTAACACCTTAGTATAAAGATTGTGAACGCACCATTACCACCTTTGGCGATCTTTATCTCTTACCATCAGGAGATCCGTCTGCTTGTTTGCCTTTATGTACATAAAAAAAAAATTACCCGACTGCAGGAAGGTTATGCAGTATGTGCTTTTCGAGCGTATGTATGTATGTATGAATGTATGTATGTATGTCTTTATGTATGTTTCTTTCTTTGGCACGCCCTACTGCCCGTCGTTGGATTCGCCATAACTGTGGTAGTGAAATAGGATAATATATATTTTCAAAATGGTGCCCCCAAATGGAATTTCAGGGTGGTTTTGCGGTCGGGGTTTTAGTTATCGTGTTTAATAATTGCTTGTTATTATTAATCTTGCATTATTTTCAGAGAAAAACGTGCTTTGGACTTTATTTAACGGTGAGGCATTTGATTACATTGGCTCCCAACGGGTTGCTTACGATATAGCGCGATCATCTTGGCCACCCATGGCGCCTTTAACCCCAAAAGAAATCCCCTTGCATCTTGAAATCGGACAGATCGGCGGTTCACTTCAGTTATTCAAAGATGATAGTTCATTTCCGCTTTATGCTTATGCGCCGTATACTGGTACACCGGCACAGGTTAGTAACTTTTATGTATGTATCTTCACGCCCTGAAGTCACGTTGTCCTGTAGAGATAAAGGTTACCGCGGACCACAAATTCACCGCGAATAAACCCAGACGTGACAGGTGATGTGACTCGTCGCTTCAGAACATTAAAAACTACAGAAGTCGTAATATGTATGGAAATTGTCGTTTCCTTGGCATAGTTTTAAGGGTGTCGGTATAAGATGCACGATGTACTGGGTTCGAATCCTAGGTCGAGCGAAATAATGGTATAATAAAGTTGTTCAGATCTACTGAAAAACTACTATTACGGACTAGAATATGTGCCAGATAAGGCGACTGGTTTTCTATCTAAACTATTGCTATTCGTTAGTTCATCAAACTTTTCTACGTCTTATAATGGTTAAACTAGCTATGGTTTTTTTTACCGTAATAGAATTTTCCGTGTGAAATTTTCATTTATTTAATTAATGGAATTAAATCTTTAAATTATTTCCAGATTACGGAATTTTTAAACATATTGAACAATTACACAACTGTTACTCCGGTGTACACAAAGGATATTCCGCCTTCCTCCTTACACTCTTTCCGAAGAATCCTCAAAAACGCCACCGAGAGCGAGGAGATCCTCGAACTGCTGCTCACCGACTTCAAGGATACCTTTTCGAACAAGTACTACGAGTCTGTGTTAGATGACTATGACAACATCAGATACGTCTACCGTAATATTACCGTGGGAAGTGACGGGACGTGTAAGTATCAGGATTTTATTTGGGCAATTGACGCTTTCGTTCTCATCGTAACTTCTCCACGCCAGAATCCAAGAAACCTCTTGATGACCTGAGCTATGAATTCAGGCCAAAATAAAGCCAAGCTTTCTTAGGAAAAGTATTCGCATTGTTAATTGAATTACGTATTACTTTGCGGAGTCCTCACTTCCTTGCTTAGTCCTACCGCTATAACGACGGACCTTGTCAATGGGTTCCGGTTTAGAAGATAAGGTAGCCGGTGAAGTTACGCAAGAGACATCTTAGCACCAAGATTGGCTATGTGCCTTTACCATTTTTGGTCTATATGCGACGATTATCTCTTACCATCAAGAGATCTGTCTGCTGTATGGTTCTGCTGTCCTATGCTAGATCCAAATCACGTCACGCCTCCGAATCCCATTCAGCCTAAATCTAGTCTATGTCCTATTAATCGTAAGCCTGTAATGTGGTCACCCACGATTTCTTGTCCTATTCTTGCTAAAGTTTATAGTATTTATTATTACAATATGTGTATCGCCGCATAGCGGTACCAGTGTCGGTATAAGATGTGCGAGGTCTTAGGTTCAAATCCCAAGTGGGACAAAATAAAAATGAGGTATTTCAGTTATTATGAAAACCGTAACAGCCCAGGATTGAATATGTGTCCGATATAGCGATAGGCTTGCCTCCTATCACGTCTGGACTTAATATCTTCGGCTGACTGTGAGTGTATACTAGTGGCAAGTGTCTATTAGTTCACCCCTGCCTACCCCTTTAGTGATAATGGGCCTGATGATATTTATTTATTTATCTCATTTTATTTTTTGTAGTTTTAACAACGGAGGAACTTTTGGCAAGTGGAATAATGAAAGAATCGGACACCCAAGTTAAAATAGCGCGTCTCGCTACGGCTATTACTCGCACTTTGTACCAGCAGGTCACAGAGACGTACTACTCGGGCAGCGTCGCAGCTTCAGCCCATTTGGTAAGATTTATTTCTAACTATTCTTTATTCACCATTTTTATGCAGGTCATAAAAATTGGGGTTAAGGTTTTTAGGTTTTAAACAGAAAAGTAAGATGTTTTTGCCTCACTTAAAAATATATATGAAATTACATAAATGTACACTTATGACATTAAGAGAAACGCAAAAAAGGGCTAATTAATTTAATAACACATAATTTGCTGAAACTTTAATGAATTTCATTAACATTTTTAGTGATAAAAACTAGTTAGACACATGAAGCACAGGCGGATTGCGGATGGGATAGTAGTAGGTAATTTTTCATTATTCCATGTCTTTTCCTACCTTTCGGTTTATGGGTCGAATCCTCGGGAGAGCGCGGTTAAGCGCGTTTTTTAAACTCGCGGACAAATATATTTGTATAAGTTATATGTCGTTATTTTCCCCTTTCTAGGACTGACTTTTCAAGAACAGCAGTACTTCGCGTCGGACTTCGATCTTGTCTACGGTTCCTATATTCATAAATGCGCGGGATCACGTAGGGCATTTCGCGCTCGTGCTGCCATTCCCCTGGCATTTGTTCTAGGTCTTTAGCCTGGCACTTCTTGAGGTGTCCGTATCGTTGGCACCTATTGTAGCAAGTTGCCTAATCTCTGCTTTGCCCCAACCGGTGATGACGCATCCCAGCTGTAGTGGTTTATCTCGCATGGGCATGGTATAGTGGGTAATTGTGGATGGTCCGTCAGGTGGACGAGTTGCTGCACTGCTTCCTGCAGAACCAGAGTTGCCCGTTGCTTGTGGCGGCGGCGGGCTCTGGTGGGGGCGTGGGCGGGCTGCCGCTGTACGTGAGCGTGGGTGCGGGGGGTCCGCCTGCCGCCGCCGCCGCTCACCTGCTAGCCCTGCTAGCCGGACGACGGCTGAACGCTACCAGAGACAACTGCGACGCACTCGAATCACCGGTACATAGCGATATCATTTTCCAATCATTAATTCAATACACTAAACCAAACTTTCAAAGAATATCATCAATGTGGCCTAATACATATTGTCAAAGATAACTCAAAAACTACTCGTCATATCTCGCTCAAATTTAAATGGGACCATATAAACAAGTGCCAGCCAAATATAAAAGATGCCATCAAAATCAATTTACCCATCAAAAGGTTACGAGATAGCAAACACAAAAAATACTAACGTATTGATAACGTACTCCTTTTCAGAAAGTCAAACAATAAAAAGAAATACAAATTCAATTATCGAATCGAGTAGGTTCGAATCGAGTTTTCGAGAGTTCAATTATCGAGTAGGTTCGAATTGGGTATTTGACACTTTTTGTAACACAAGTAATTTTAAACTATTCATTGCATAAAATAAAAACGCATGACATCAATTTTTTCCAAACTCTAAATTTAAATTCACAAATCTACGCCAAAACTGCTATCGCTGTAACGGCGCTGGTCACGTGACAATTTGACGTCACATGCAATCAAACAAGCCGAGTAATCGATGTCATTTTTACAAAACTTCACCTAATTCACTGCTCGTGGCATTCGTGTAACATCATAGATGTTAAAACCAATCAATAAGCCTTTCTCGTCACATATCAAACTTCAAAAAATATTTTTGTTATATTCCGTGTATATAATCTTTACCGATAGGATGCCAGATGCACACTTAATCTTTTATTTTCCATATTGTCATAAACACTATAGAATATTCCTATATCATGTTGTCGAACTTCAAAGTTTTTTCAACTTTTGCCAAACAGGCTAACATTATCTGTATCTGATATATATAACTTTTTTAATAATTACAAACAACTATATTAAGTACGAGAGGTCACCGAATGCGAACCGAAGTGTTCCAAACACCAACCACTACTATCAAATGTTCGATACCAGCCTTATAAAAATGATTTAACCCTTTTTTCGAAATACCCCAACCTATCAAATGCGCGATACCAGCCTTATAAAAATGATTTAACCCTTTTTTTGAAATACCCCGTAATCTGTCTCATATACAATATGATATTCCTCTGATACCGCACTATACGATGCTACGAAACCACTTTAGCACCGACATGAAAACTTAAAAATATATTTTTAATCTATCGCAAAATTTTCGCCAAATAATTATATTATACTGAATATTAAATAAAAACAAAATCTTATTACTATTTATTATAAATGTGAAAGTATGGATGTTTGTTTGTAGCTCAATCACGGCAAAACTACTGGATGGATCTGGATGAAATTTGGTATACAAGTAAACTACAATTTGGAATAACATATTGGCTACTTTTTATCCCGGAGAAATTGACAGTAGCCGTGGAATATCTTTGTTTGTGATTTTCACGCGGACGTAGTCGCGGGCGACCACTAGTACTAAATAAAAACAAAATAATTAAATATATGTTTGTTTTCAGGGATACTCTTATTACTGGTTAAAAGGCTGGAATGATAGTGGCATATGTATGCAGACTACCGTGAACTTTAGCCAAGCTGTGAGTCCTGCATTCATAGAAGCAGGTACGACATATTATAGATGCACTACCTAGTATATAGACGCTACCATATTACTGGGAAAAAATAACTTGTGGATGTTTGTACTTTTTCACGCACAAACTACGATAGATCTTTACAGTAATATAGCTTATACATCAGAATTAAACATATTTTTATGCCGGACAGGTTTATGGTTCCCGTTCGATAGCTTTTTTCGTACTTTTAACACGGACGAAGTTGCGGGTGCTAGCTAGTATAATATAAACTGAATAAAAAATAATTAACTAATAACCGCATATGAAACGATGAAATAAAACAATATAGTTACCTCGTTAGCATAGCGGTACCGGCGTCGATATCGAGCGAAATAATGGTATAATGAGATTTTTCAGATTACAAGTTTACAGATAGCAACAGATTTGCCACCTCTCACATAATGGGACTTAATATCATCAACTAGTTGTGGGTATATATTTTAGGCATATAATATCACAACACACATTCTCTGATATATCAATATCGACTCTGCATAGACATTTATTTAAAACAAATATCTTCCACGGTTGAAGTGAAATGTAATCGTTCCGGAGGCTCTAGCATTCTGGGTTTTGATCCTGCATGTTCAAGAGGGGCTTTTAGACGAAGCGCAAATACGGCGCAGTCACGATTAAAGTGACTTGTAAAACTTCACTCGCCTTATACGATCTGCCTGGCAGTTACCCTATTCTTCACATGAAGCCCGGACAAATGCGAAAAAATCGTCAGTATTCCGTTCAAGTAAGTAATGAGACGATATTTTAACATAAATAAAAATCTTCAAAAAAATACTGGATAGGACCGAACTATATTTTTATTGATATGTTTTCAATACTGCCTACTTGTCTCATAGTACACTTTTAAACCATAGCGGGTAACATCTTAATTATTAATTATTAATAAAATAAAGGTATTCATATTTAACGGGTTCTTACGTCGGTTTATTAGTGGATTCCCTTCCCGATATTTCGGCACTGTTGTAAACGCCATGATCACGGATGAACTGATTGTGTGTACATCTGTGATCATGGCGCTTCCAGTAGTGCCGAAAAATCGGAAAGGCAATTCACAAATAGACAGCGGTAAGAACCCGTCAAATATTAATAATATTATTTCTATATGTCTCCGTTACATTTTGTATGATTTTTTTTTATACAATTTCTCTTTTTAATTTATTTATTAGGACAAAAATAAACTATTTTGTATGTTTATATCTAGTACTGCGATAAATGGGCCTCGAATTTATCCATATACTTTCCTTCAGGGTCGTGCAATTTTCGGAAAGCTTGATACAAATCTGGCAAATCTTTCTTGGCTCTGTCCAGAAAACTACGTAAAGATTTTTTTTGCAAATCATTACACCTCGCACATGTTTCCACCACTACAGCGGGAAGATTTTCTGGAAAAATATAAAAAGATAAATTCTGAAAAAATATAATATAAAAATATAATTGAGTGTCTGTATATATCTTATAAAGACGCTAATCTCAAATCTAAATGCTAATCATCTCTTTGATCAATATGTTTTTTTGCTATCCCCAAATTAAGGAAATAATTAATTTAATATTTCTGAAGTTACTTCTACTTTGGAGCGTTGAGAATAAAATATTACTTTGTTCCGGGAGTGACGTCAAAAGCGATACCATAAACGATATACTTATGGCTGCCATACACTTATCCCAATTTCAAGCTCTTTATTCCCTGCATTTACTCATCTCTCTACATCTGAGGTTCCATACTACGTTCATTCCTATTGAAAGCACATCCAGGATATACAGTTTGATTCTCTTGTTCCAACACTACATCGGCTATCTTTATCGTTACAACAGTTCTAATTGTCTTTCTTTCAAATACTAAAACTTTAGTTTTATTCAGGTTTATATGAAAGCCTCTGGCATTACAATTGTCTTTCATAATTGTGACTAGTCTTTCATAATTGTGATACAATGCAGATATTCATTGCTTGCAACCTACGAAAATGTTTGTCTAGATACAGGATAAACAGTCGAGACGATAACACGCATCCCTGACGCCAATATTGACGTCAAACCAGGGCGACATCTTTTCGTACGACTCTGTCAAATGCCTTCTTTAAGTCGACAAATCTGCACAAAATTTTCTTGCCCACGGCTAGTTGTTTTTCAACAACATTGCGGGGAGACAAAACTTGATCCATGCATCCTCTACCTAAGCTAAAACCACCCTGCGTGCATGAGCATGCTACCTAGTCCATGCGTGAATCCTTGCCATGACTGCAAATTTTCAGTCTTGTGGGACCTTATGGGTTCCCCAGTATTTAATGCAGAGAACCCAAAAAGCGTCCCAGACACAGGTGACAGACACCAGATTAATTCATCTCAGCAGACACCTTATCGATTCCACCAAGTGTACGTGTGTATGTCCTTATGTTTGACACAATACCGTGTTAGACACAAGGAGATTGTCTATTTCCTGGGTAGTCGAAGAGCTCACTGGCGCATATTCGCCCCGTAGAAAACCCTAGTGATGCCCAGTGTAATTAGAACCCAGACAAGTCTAGGATCAAGCACTCTTCTAACCGAGACCCCCGAATATCAAAGCGTGATAGGTCTTATTCTCTCTTATTTATCCCCACCATATATAGGCGACCTTGCCACATCCTCTCCGATCTCTCAGACGAAATAACTCTGGCCAACGCAA
>DVZW01000189.1:0-12016 GCA_018237805.1 Mesosemia grandis
GACGGTTATTTCTTTTCAAAGGCGATCCTGGCAATAAAAGAACTTCTAAAGTTCGACGTTTTAACTCCAACGACTTTCTCGTTAACTGCCTTTTGTATGCCTCTTTTTGGCTATCTACTCAAACGGGAAATTGATATCCCTTTTTTTTATATATTTGACACTTTCCATCGTCGGCACTTAGTGAAATATAATATATTTTGAATAATAAAATAACACTTGCACTAATCCACGTTTTTTATTTATAAGCCAACCGTGTTTACCTGTTTAAGGGCTATAATTTAAACTAACTTTTATAAATAAATAAATAAACGTGAAATAGTACAAGTGTGATTATTCAAAATATAATAAATTGACATTTTTTTCCTACTGTCTCCAATTTCCAACTATCTTTCTCTTTCTTCCATTTTATTTCCACTCTCTGTTTCTACCATGTGCTTCTTCTTCTTCTTCTGGTTGGATGACAATAACGGCGACGATAGCTAGCAAGCCATTTACCGGAAATAGAGCCGAATTTGTGAAATTTCACTTTGGGATCACCATATGGTAATAGATAACCATCGCCTATATAAAGCAAAGGTATTAATAATTCATTACTAGCTCAGAGACTGATATGTTGTCTCTAGCCTAAGTGCAGTGGCCACTTTATCCTTCGAATTGGGACGACGTATTGAAAAGCGCTGAAGTTATTACTGCATAATGAAGTAAGGCGGTGGTACCGATACAGTCGATCCTTTGCAGACCGCTACCTTAGTAATCACGAAGATGGTGACTTATAAACTTACGCTCTATTTCCTCGACCTTTTTTCTTTACATGGAAATGCGTGACTATACGCATATGGTGGGTGTTGCAGGCGTAATGATAAGTCTACGCGATCCAAAAACGTACTATGCGTCGCAGTGAAATATTGTACGAAACAAAGTGTCTAACCGCATGTGGGGGGCGTTCGCTTGTCAGTGCAAACTGGCGTAAGAGGAAAAAGGCCATAAGTGGATATAATATAGCAGGAAATTAGTGGATATGGAAGTCATTGTAGATAATTTACTAGGTTTTAGAGTTCTGTGATAACTCACCCGGATTAGCACCACTAGCTTACTTATTCCTGCCCAATAATGCCAAATAAATGCCATTTTGCCGTTCCGGTGTGGAGAGTAAAGTAGCCTTTGGTGTATATAGGTGACTGATATCTTTAACCATCAGGAGAACCGTCTGCTTGTATCCTTTCCTATAATATATTTAAAAAAAAGATAGAGATCTAAATCATTAATCTACCTCCTAGTAGTCACGATCATTGGGACTTGTTCACCTTCGCTCGTCTCGCACAAGCTGTCTGGAATATAGGCAGTAGACCTTTCCTTACTCAATCATGCTTTCTAGGATAAAAAAAAACACGCTTTTATATATTGTAAAATAACATTTTATTTCCTTCTTGTTTTGAAGCCGTATCGAGTACATTACATTGACTTATCACTAAGTAACCTATGACACATAACATTTAACATACAATCACATACTGGCACTCATTGTCAAATAAATGACAACATTTTTACTATACATCATTTCCATCATATCACTTCTGTAAATGATCGCTTAATTAAATATAATTTATTTGTAACATAAAAATTTAAAAAAGCTAAAATTTTACTGTAATAAAAATATGTAATTATTAATTTATGTGTATCGTGGACTTTTTGGGTTAATTAATAATTTTAGCTAAAAAAATTTAATTTACTAAACTCTTATTACTATATCACATGAGTCATACAAATTATCTTATTAAAGTTTTCTTCTACTCACTGATATCCGAATATTGAATTATTGAATCGGGTCAAAACATTCAGAATCGAAACGACTGAAATTTTTGTCTACAGTTTTAGTCTACAGATGTTTATTTCTGGAATAATAACAGGAAATCCAAAATGATTGAAAATCATTATATCACATTAAATAATTTGAATTAATATTATATAAATTGAATCGATTTATTATTATTGTATTCTTTATAATTTGAAATGAGCATACTCGTTTATATACCTACAAGCTGACGCCCGCGATTTCACTCCAGAGTACTTTGATTTTAATGAGGAAATTCCATATTAACTTCACCCCACTTAGGGGTTGAATTTCTAAATATCCTTTCTTAGTACTAACTCACATCATAAAAAGCCCTGTACCAAATTTTAAGTTTTTAGGTACCTACAATAGTTTCGGCTGTGCGTGTATATAGTAAATCAGTCATAAATCAAGTAATTCCATAGGGGGCACGGCAGAAATGCTGTTAGTGCTTGCCTTATAACCAGATAGTACTAAATAAATACACCCAATCAGAATGTACGACACGACGACGGGAATAACTCTTAAAATAAATTATAAAAAAGCTAAAATAAAGCTAAATTTCAAAGAATAGCCTTATGCGACATAATATGGAACTACATGTGACTCAAATTCTCAACCATTTTGAATTTCAGATTCTTAGCAAGCTTTGTGGCTACAAAATAATTTGAATATAACACAATAGCAATAGATAAAAGAAAATTGTACCATTCCTTATGTTAATTGTCGGTCCTTAAGTTAGTTTTCCAAACTGAGAGATTATGAAAACAGTTAACTCATTGAGTTATAATAATAAGATATTTAAGTCTTATTTTATAATTATTTATTTAATTAAAAAAAATATAAATATATAAACGCATATATAATAATCAACTCAATAAATACAGCCCATAATGCAATAATATCTAATGACAACACAATAGCAAAAACAAAAGCGTTTTTTTTATATATAAATCAAGTTATTAATATATCTTAAGAAATAAAAATAATTTTAAAACGAATCAAAAATAGATTCAGTAATAATCAATAGAGATAATTAAAGTAATCTTTATCCTAAGTCAAAGAAATTTAAAAACTAAAATAAACCCAGAGAAATAAAATAGAATGCATAAATAAAGAGGCAATTAAAACAAAAGATATTGAATGAATAAATATCAAATTGGATTCTTTAAATATAAAAAGAAATAATGTTTATGAATAAGTCGTCTATCAATAAAAAAGAATTTATTTCGTTATGCTTATATTAGTAATTTATGTATAAAGGTATCAATAGCGCGAATAATGTATAGACACATCCAATAACAATTTTCCTCTAAATATTAATGGACTTATTAAACATGTTAATTGTTACAACATCAAATTCTGCTATATACAATACCTTGAGGATGTGAAATAAACTCTCAAATGATTCTCAAATATGGTCTGAACCATTCTGTACCTTATAATATAACTTAGTGGAATGAGAATCTTGTAGACGTCTTAATATTGGAAGATATTTGGAATGGCTTGGCTTCATTCATTTTTTTTCTCAAAGAAATCAAATACTATCAATTATGTCAACAATAACATGAATTTCCTGACGGTGAGAGATAACCGTCGCCTATATTCACCAAAGGTGTTATTGATGCATATTCAACCTTGAATCTGAGATGATAAGATTCTTGCGTAAGTGTACAGGCTGCATAAGTTGCATTCAGCATTATACTATATTAATCTTAATTATTGATTGTGATTTATGTTTGATTCTATACTAAAAACACCAATTACACCCAATAAATTATGTAACAACTTAGGATCTGAGGTAGTCTAAAATAACGGGTTGGTTGCTGAGTTGAATATTTATATAATGATATTTTGGGAGCAAATTTTCTTACGTTGAAATTGAAGCTTATAATTATTTCACTATTCTACTAGTCACTTCGAAGACTCGTCCGTCTGGTGACATAACCTTTGCTTACCAAATGTTAATATGTCACCAGGTGGACGAGTTGTGCGATGATTCGCCAAGATTGGTATCATCGCCTTATTTAATACTGACTTAATGGCGTTAGTGCTTGACTGGAACCATCTAAACTAGAAAACGATAATTATAATATTAATTTATTTTGCCTCAATGATGTGAGTGACTGACTGGAACTATGCAAACTAGAACACGATAATTATAATATTACTTAATCTTGCCTCAACGGCGTGAGTGCTTGCTCCAGTTAGGATTCTAAGGTACTCGATTCACTTACGTAAGAGCATAACAACCTAGTCTCAAGATGAACAATGCACTATTATCACTTTGGGTCTATATAAGCGATAATAAATTCTTCCCATTCGGAGGCCTGTCTGCTTGTTTACCCTCCTAGATGAAAAAACAAAAACTTATCTTATATTGAACTTCAATCCAAATTCGTAGGTTAATTTTAAAAATGTAACATTAGTACCTACTAAAGAATCATTTAAGAGTTTTTTTTATTTTTATTTATTTGTTATTTATTTATTTATCGTTCATTACCTATGAAATAGCTTAGCATTATTTTTTACTTTCCGTAATTAGTAGATACATATTCTTTGAATGATACATTATGTGAAATTCAAGTTGAAATCGTAAAAAATCTAGAGCTTAGTAAAATTGGTATGTGCATAGTTTATAGTGTAAAATGGTGATAAGATGTAGATAGTATAATACAAAAATAAAATAAGATGTTTCCGTAATTCTAGCGATCTATTTCAAAATTTGTATTATGGTATACTTAGTCAAAATTAATAGTATAGTCGATTATAGAATACATAACAAAGACCACTGATGCTTCAATATAAAATTAGATAGATATGTTACATAGTGACACGATGTCGTTAATCCAGTATTCTTTTTTTAAACAGCAGTTGAAAAATTGACCTTGAAAATGTAAATTTCTTCATTATTCCTTTATATTATTTTTCCTGACGTATTTTAAAACGTTACGATTTTGCGTTCATCGACGCGCAGCGCCTTACGTGTAAGCAACAGAAAAGTAGATAAGTGCAATTATCGAATAACTTTCAGAAGTGAAACTTATTTACGAAAGAAATTTCATAGAAAATCATCACAACTTTAGGTTACGAGCCATATTATTTTTTGTTGCTGGCAACGGTCACTCGGATACCGCGAGTTAAGATCACGCAGCGAGTGATCTTTACTCGCGGTATCCAAGGATAGCCGCACGTATTCCGGCGCTGCCAGATTGTGTAATTAATTGGATACAAATTATGTTTAACTGAATTATCTTATATATGTTATTTTACCTACTCAATTTCTGAGAAGTTGTAGAAAAATGATATTTCTTAAAGAAACTTCACTTCTTATCTGTGTACTATGGTACTGGTAAAATTATGTGCGTGCGTAATATTTTGTTCTATTATATTAATAGTAAATTTTAATATTTAGCAATTTGATCTGCCTTATTACTTAGGGATCTGACATATTTATAAGTGCATAAATTATCTATTTTTTTAGACTGAAACATCATTGGCAAAAAATATATAATCAAACATCGATTACACAACACAGAAAACATCAACCTTAGAAGCTAATCTCAAGATGCAAATGAAATTATAATTAGTAATTTAGCTATGCATGTAATGCCTAAGAGTCAAACACCCTGTTTAATCCATATCGTGTTTTAAAATACAAAGTACAATTGTACACAATATCAGCTATAGATTCTGTTTGGAATATTCCAGTTGTATCTAATCTCTTCGCTTTTTGAAAAACCTTAGTAAAATTATATTATAGGAGATTTATAACTCGGGACTCAAGTTTTTTGGGTTTGAAATTCCAAACTAACGTACTCCGTTATACTTTATAGATATTCTAATGCAGTGTTATTCAACCTTTTTCAAGTCACGACCCTCTTAGTGTGCAACAATATTATACGACCTTTGCTGATCCGAACCTGTTATTATTTCAATTTATGCCAAATATCAAACTGAGCTTTATTTGTTTTCACAGTTAGGGTAAGTAAACACAATAAAATAAAAAATAGTATGAAAAATCGAAACGTCAAAAATACTGAGACTACGCTTCTATCTGCGTCCCCTTTTAAGACGCTTGTCCCCGCACCTCCCCCTCCCCCACCGTGGCCGCAAATCATAGTTTGAAAATCACTGCGCTATAGATATTGATGGGACAAAACGCGTCATTACTATAGTTACTTGTACAACGATTGGTGCTCGAAGTTCCAATAGGCGTAATATTGTCCCATTATTATCTTTAAAGTTAAAGTTGTAGTATCTAAAACGGTATAAATTGTATAAGTATCATATTATGTACAATTATATCGGACTAGTGTTTTGTTATCTTTTCATATTGTTAGGACTCAAAAGTGTAGTCATTGTAAAAATCAAGTAAAAAAAAATTGTACAATTATAACAAATTAGTTTTTACAAATAATATTTTATATAAATATAATGTTATATTATATTATATAATTGCTTGAATCAGGCGTTACTTTGCGGAAATCCAATGTTAAAATCAAATTACTTTGCAATAATTCCGCGCAACATGCATAATAAATAGAATGAGGATGCTTCGGTGTCGAGGTGACACGTACGTTTAGTGTATATTTGAGTAATTTGGAATCGTATTTTATATTAAATTTATTATTTTAAACATTTTACAATACAATTCCATTGATTTTTTTATGTTGATACTGGATGATACTGGAGGTGTAAAATATAGCAAAAAAATTTACTCCCCTAGTTAAAGCGTATTTTATAATACAGATTAAAACAAAACAAGTAGATTTGAGTAACAAAAGGAAAATTATATTTTCGTTTCTCATTATTTCTTTATAGCTCATAGATTTTAATAACAGCAGTTATAAAAATAACTTAAGCACAAAACCTTTTAATGTGACGAGACCCATAAAATATAAACCTTTAGTAAAATAGAACGGTTGCTATATTTTGCGTATATCTTTTCTTTGTCAATTATGAAATGGACATTTAATGAAAAAAATCTTAGAATCAAATGTAATAATTGTAACTCTATATGTAATGTTAAAACAATCATTATAATTTAACTGCTAATAACAAATATATCGTTGAAAATAATAAACATGGATAATGTATAAACGTAAACGTAGGTAGATACGATCCGATTGAGTTTACTTCGCACCTATGGACTCGTAACGAGAACACCAAGCTTTGGTTAAAATATACGTTACGTATATGGACACCGCATTCCAACGAAGTGCAAAGTAAGCTTGATCGAGTTGTAGCTTAATTGGCAGGATAAGGAATACATTAACAAGAATACAAAAGATACCATAATATACAAGGCGACGAAGAACATCTGAGACAGTGAAAATAACACATAAGTAGGTACCTTTTCCAATCTTCAAACAATAATAATATTTGGTATAAAAATTAACTACAAATAATTTACAGAATGAATAGAAAAAGTATTAAATATACTATATGTTAATAAATGAATTTATATACCTATTGTATGTTTTATGTTTTAGGACACGATAAAATTGTTATTGAAATTGAAAACACTTGATAGTTTCATAATACAGTGCTAATTAGTTTGAACACAAACACTTTTACAGCATCCTAATGGCTATTGACATTTTCGGTTGACAAATTTAGCTTTGGTTTATATACACGTGAAGTAGAATAATAAAAAATAAAAAGATATTGATGTTTCAAACTAAATCATACCCTGATGAAGATTTAAAAAGCGAAACCATTGGTTTAGTAGCTTTAAGTTTAAAACCAATAACCATGATATAGAATAGTACAAGTGTTTTCAATTTCGATTCCTAATAAATTGCACAAGTGATTTGCACACTGGAGAATATGTAAACCACGAAAAATCATTTGCATCAAAATACATTATTTAGTGGTATTTAATGAGTATGTACAAGAATATTAAACAAGTATTTTACCATAGTAAAAGTATCGTAACGATAAACTTAAAGAACAGTAACACAATACGACAAATATGTTAGTAAATCTAAATATATAGTTTATACTGTAAATAATTAAGTCATCTCAATATACACAATTAGCGGTTATCGATAAACGATGGGATATAACCACAATTCAAAATTATCTTGATGTTAAATATTCCTAAGTAATGTTTTTAATTTATTAGTCAAATTTGGAAACTGAAGAAATATTTTAATTACTAAAAATCAGTATCAAATAAAACAACATAAATGAGAATTTCAATAACCATTCGAATAATTTTGCTTTTAAAAGTCTAATGGGAAAATAATCATATCGAGCATGTGTTAATTTACAGTCAATATTGTGAAAATTGGCAAGTTTTCGATACAGCTAGTTTCAGATGACATTAGCTTTAGACAAAATATTTTTTTTAATAATATTATTTTTAGGTTCTGAACAAAATTTTAAATACTTCAATATTACTTATTAAGTGTTTGTTATAAACAAGTGATTTTATTTACAAAATATTTTACTATTCATTCACATTTATGTGTACTATACAATATCATGCATAAACTTTGGTATAATAGACAATTATTTCTTGTTCACAGAATTTGCTGAAATTTGGCTTCGAGGGATTATTTTACAACTTGTACGGTATCGTATTCGACGGGGCGTGTTGTTTTTCCTTTCACAGAAATTAAAAGAAAATTATTTTTTGTGAGTATTTGTATGACTGCTTTTTGCTCATGTTTTTATTATTAGCTTTATATATGTATATAAAGCTTAACAGTTTTAAATAAATCCATCAAAGCCATTTTCGCAATAATACTATGACTAACTACTGTTTTGGTGTTGATCCTTTAGCCGGCCTGGACGGACTTAAATGTCCACAGGAACTCTATCCTAAAAATTTATTACGCCATCTAGATTTCAAACTTCCTAATTTACCAGAATAAAAATCACCATTATATTCTCGAGCGAAAATAAAAATACCCTATTTTGTAAATTTTCGTACGCTGAAACCAAATTTGTGTAAGCTGAAAATGATATCAATAAAAAAGAAATTTATTGTTTAATTATTTTTTTGCTTCCGAATGTAAAAATAATTTCTAATATATCTAATATATACTAATAAACTTATATAGTTATTTCAGTACAACTAGCATTCATAATTACTTGCTTATAGTTCATTTCTTTCTTTTTCTTTTTTCCTATCTTCAATTTCATGACAACTATTATTCATTAATATGATTGTAGTTTTATACTTGTTTGAGTTAATAGTTGATATATAAATAATTATATATATTAGCAAGATCTGTATACTTTCAGCGGCAGCTTACGTCACTATAGTTCCAACAGACGACATCTGCCAACTATCTTGCGGTATAACCCTGATGATTCTTATTTTAAGAAAAATTAAGAAGTCTGAATGCAAGATGGTTTAATAAACGCTTAACTTAATTGCGATTAATAATAACATCGATAATATTTAAAACGATTTTGATGTATTTTATCAAAAATTAATTCCGTTTGCATCATCATAAATATTTACAACTTACACGCCTTTTTAAAATTGATTTACTTACAATACACACGTAATAAATTCGTTTGTACACAAATATTAATTTATTATATTTAATTAATTATTCAATGAGCGGATACATTGATTTCTTAAATCGATATTTTAATTGCGACTTATAAATATTAATCGATTAGGTATAAATGATTACACAAATAATATACATTTGCACATCCATTAAATGTTACTTTGGAGAAATTCTAAGAATTCTCATACATAATTATTACCACAACTTATTTCTATTTAAATCTAAGTAATATATTATCACTCCAGTAATATTTTAACACGTACTTAGAAATATACAGTCTATCTCATTTTCAATTATTTATGATGCCCATAATAACATAATGTTATTAAATCTGTCGAATATTAAAAAGTGAGATTTAGGATTTTAAAAACTTTTAATTATCTAGATTAATCATGTAGATGCAATGTTAAACGAAAAAAGCATTGAATTTTTAAGTTGCTAGATTCTCGATTGCTTAGTCCAGTTGAAATCTACTTCTTAGGAAATGTATTAACAGAAACTAATCCAAAATCACTCAAATCACTTTCCGTCAAAAATTAAAGTACTTCGATTTTAATGAGTACTCTTTGAAATATAGGCAATATTGTTGAGAACTTGAGTTGCCATACGGTGGTAACTGTATACAAGAAATATTTTAATAAACAAGATTTCAATTATGAAAATTTTTTCGGAAAAAATATTTATGTAGCTCGTTGGAGTTATATAAATATTTTTTTACAGTGGAAATCTAATCCTCATTTTTTGATAATAAATGCATGTTGAAATAAATAAATGTTTTAAATTTAGTAAAAATAATTTGATTGAAATTTTAATCAGTAAGTATATCAAACAATATTTCTTTTTGACAAGATTGTTTATTGTTTTGTAAATAATTATTACGACTCGGCTTGAAAGTCTGTCTGTTGTGTTTTTTTAAACATTAATAGTTTTGATTATATTGAAAATATATTAAATATTAATGAATAGTTAATTAATATCTAATGAAGATTACATTACATTCTTTGTGATATACCTACGAATCCACAATGCTCTAGTGGTCTGTGATTATCGTTTGAAAAACATTTATATACGATTTTATTACGTTTGCGTAGTTATTAAAACGTGGTAAAAAAAAGAATCAGTTTTCACCAGCTACTTAATTTTACTGATTAAACAATTTCTTAGTCTATCGGATCTTTGGTTTACTTAACAAAAAAAATGACGAAATAAAAATACAGGCACATCGGTACACTAAATTAGAAGAATAATATAAAGAAATAGATCCGTGATTGTCATTAACTTTATTTATTGAGGTAGATTGCTCATGCCATATTACGTATGAAGCTATGTTAAATGCACACTAGTAATGTGCCGACTAAATCATACGTGATAATTAAATAAATAAATTAAAATGAATATTACATTTCGTAGTGTAAATTGAATATTACATTTAATAAAGTGAATATTACATTGAGAAGTTAATGTTATAAGAAATTTAACTTTGGCCACGGTGATTCTATAGACTATTCGATACAATAAACCACTCGGTTAAAATTGCACATCACTAGTGGTCATTTTGAAGTGCATTTGCGAACTTCACTACAAGTCATAAGCTAAGTCCAGATATGTTCTTTTGACCATACCATATCTCTATTTCGTACCGGCGGCGTCGTGATCCAAAATCGACGCTTATCGCCATCTTCTCGACGTCGTATCTGTGTATGTCTCGTGTTCATTTCGTATCACCTTAGAACGGAGTGAAAAACCCACTTACGTTGGAGTGGGACGTACATGCATCTACATCGAGAAACCATACCGTGCCAAACGGGCGTCTAATCTATGTTCATGCAGGTACGAAACGGGGAATGGACAAAATACCTGGAACCAGATTTCCTTGCAAGATTCCAACGTTAAAACTTTGGCTATCTAAGTACTGATCGTGCGAACTAAGAATAGGACTGGTAAGGCGCCACATCGTTTAGCAATTCGTACATATTTTTAAATGTATTATGTTTACAATTTCAAGATCGTCTCTTGACAGTCCTATTCTTAGTTGGCAAGGTTAGTATGTGCATGTATTAAATCATTAACTCAAAAATGTCTACTGTTTAACCCACGCGAACTTCTGTAGTCAAAGCAAAACCCTTGCTGCTGTTTCTGTTTTTCGGAATTATCAAAATATTAACCCAATTGGATCACAATTATTAAAAGAATAGGTTAGGTACCAAAAGACGACAATTTTTCACTTTAAATTTTATACATTATTTTAAACTTCAAACTGTTTTTGCAGGTAAATTGTTGGTTGTTTGTATTATTTATATAATTATTTCTAAAATACATTTATTGGTATCCTTAGCATGAGCAATTCAGATGAAGAAGTTTAGTAAATATATCTTAAAGATGTCAATTCTAAATATAGGTACTAAGAGCTTGTCTGAAGTCATGAAGAGCAGCTAAGAGTTGAGGTGCTGTTGGTCTTTCAGATGGGGAAGTCGTCCAGCACCAAGACATTAAGCCGTACCTTGTAACAAAATTTAATTTTGAAAAAATATAATAGAGATTTGTGTTAGTTAGTAGAAATCAAACACGATATAATAATAATTATAACTAAATATCACGTGTGTAATTCACTTATGAGTATATAATATTATACATATTTTTTAAAGGCATC
>DVZW01000190.1:0-12015 GCA_018237805.1 Mesosemia grandis
GGTTTGCTTTCCTATGAAATAAAAAAAGCAAAAGTTTCTTAATGTCAAGGTTATTGTTGCTTTTTTGTGACATTGAATAGTTTTCGGTGGTATCTGTTTTAATGTTAAATAGTCCATAGATCCACCGTCCATTGTGTAAGAGCTAAAAGTATGTTTTAAAAGAATCCAGGTTTAATTACCTTGTGTTTCTTTCCCCGACTGAAACAGGCGGGGTCCAATAGCGCGGCGGCTTGGTCGTGCGCCTGTATCAAACTTTCTAATTCCAAGCCCCCTAGAATGGACAGTAATTCCGCTGCCAAAGCCGAACTTTCACCTCCCGCCGTCGTTTGTGTTCCAAGTACATCTATGCACTGGAAAAACAAATATTGGTATTAACATATCTATATAGGTATAAAAATATCACCGCCTCGTTGGCATAGTGGTATCGGTGTCTGTATAAGATTCACGAGGTTCTGGGTTCAATTCCCAGACCGGCCAGAATAAGAAATGATTTAATAAGCTTTTGATTTTCTGAATACAAATTAGGATTTTCTGTAGACATTTTATTGCCCGGGATTGGATAATGTGCCCGGAATAGCAACAGGTTTGCCACTTGTCATATGATGAGACTTAATATCATCGGCTGGACGTGAATATTACTAGTACATAATGGCGACACTGGTGTGTATTGTGTACTAGTTTCACCTCAATCTACCCCTTCGAGGTTAATGGGCATGATAATATTTAATTTTTTAATTTTTAAAAGAATATCAGATAAATGCCTGACAAAACAGATGTACAGTACAAAAATGGATAGAAGTTAGTACGATGGAAGACCAGGAGTCATTATGACCAAATTAGTTGTGCCTTAGGCGATGGGGGTATCCAAATTACGGTAACCGACGAGTGTATATGAAAAGAGTGATGAATGCTGAGGAGCGAAAAAGGTGGTTTGGCCTTCGGTTCTCGATATTGAATAAAAAAAATTGCCTGCTTTGAGGATATTTTGATTTGAAAGCAGGACCTCGTGCATCTATACCGAGGTATGAATAGGTAGAAGCAGGCACGAATAGGTAGATGTATGAATAGGTAGAAGTATGAATACGTGTAAGGGTATGAATCATAAAGCATGAATAGATGTATGAGTGTATGAGTATGAACAGGTAGAGGTATGTGTACTGACGTCCTTGAGTCGGTCGGCGGCTCGGTGCGTGTGAGGCGGCGCGAGCGCGGGGCGGCGGCGTCGCGCGGCGGCTAGCACAGCAGCGCGGGTGGCGAGCGCGGCCCGCAATCCCGGGCCCAGCAGCGCGCCCGCCGCACCCGCCACGCGCGCCGCCAGCGCCGCCTCGCCGCCCGCGCCCAGCGCCTGCTGCACGCGGGACAGCGCCGCGCACACCTCCTGGTACTCTGCACACACACCGACCTCAGCATTAGCATCATTATTATAATCAGGAATAAGAATTATTCCTCACCATCTTCATCGCCAACCATCACATTCAACATCAACATCGTTAACATTATCTTTATCATCATAATCATCGTCATCGTCATCATTAATAATCACGATTCTTAATGATGACGACGTATCATCGAACTACGTCTGCATTTGGATATGGGATCCAGATACAGACCAGTAGTTCGATGTATGGTAGATGTAATGGTTAAATATACGTTTTATCACAATCTTTTATCATGATCATTTATGTATTAGTATTATGTATAAATCGCCTACGAATTTTTTTATACAGTTCTGAAGTATCAGTGGTATACGGGATGGGATGAGGTGGGCAAAAATCACAGCCTGAATTCACCAATAACCACGAACAAGGAGACAGTCAAAGGGTGATTTGAACTTCTCAAGGACAACCTGGCCGACGCCCGGTCAGAGTAAGGACGTATGGAAGAGACAGGGGTCCTTAATCCGACTTTCCGACTGGCAGGAACGACTAGATCGACAAGATAGAAGTGAATCCTCCTGTCTTATATGTGCCTAAGGCAAGAATAAATCTGCTGGCAAAGGCTCCTTTGACCCGAGTTATTAGAATTATTAACGTGGTCCATAGCAAACTGGACATATTTTACGTTGCCAATTTGAGTGAATTGGCGAAGGTTATTTTGTACGTTGTATCTTATTTGTGAGTGTATTATGTTTTTTATTTTAAATGATAGTGTGGTATGCAGTTTTTCTAGTTTTAAGTTATTTTATTACATATTTTTTTGTCAATTAAACATCTATCGATTTGGGACCATTCTGTAATGATGGGTGTGTTTTTTCATAATAAAAAAAATAAAAAAAAATTATTAAACCTACTTATAGGAAGCTCAATGTTTTATGATTATATCATCAGACCAGGTCCCTTGATGGGTAAGCATAGAGAACCGAGCGCCAAACATCACGATTCGCTTCCTCGACATCCATAACACTTTTCGTGTGCTCTTATCAGTTTCGGCAACTCTTGGCACCGCTTTCTTCCAAGGCTCGACCAATTTGGTCGACATAAATAAGTTATGGTCATCCATAGTACCGACTTCCTCCCACTTTTTAACCAAGTTATAATGGCGCGATCGGTCAGTCCGTACGTGATCATAGCCATTATAATTTGGTCGAAACCTCGAGCTTTCCTATCCCGCTAAGGGCTCTCGATCACAACGACTTTTTGTATCATCACTACTAACGCGTGACGCGATCGGCATAGCATATTTATATCTATTAGCATAGCTAGCGACCGCATCTCGACAGTATATATGCGAACGCGCAACACAATCGCTACAAAAAGTCACCGTGGGTGAGGGAGCGAATATTCAGAAAATAATAAAGCATAGTCATAGAAAATAATATTTGATATTACCTATAATAGTACTTTTAAATTATCGCGGCTATCATCGCTAACTATATTATTAATATTTAGCGGCTACTTCCTTGCTTTTTTTGTTAATTCACATTCCGATATTTCGGCATTGTTGTAAGCGCCACGATGAACTGATTTAATATTGGTGAACGAATTTTGGATATTATTATAGCATCACGTACGTACCTGCGTTATGGTTAAGCAGAGAGAAGTGGGCGCCAAACGGTTCACACAGTTTCGCTTTTTCAAAATCCATTTGTCTTGTCATGCACTTTCATCGGTTTTGGGGACCCTTGTTCGTTTTAAGCGTGACTAACTTAGTGAAATTAAATCAAACGTGGTCTCCCATAGAACTTATTCTACCCGCTTTAACATATTATGTTGCGATAGGCTTTCAACTAATGTTCTTTCCACGCGACCAAACGTAATTTTCCAGATAATTGTTTGACGGTATAAATAATGTACCCACACATTTTATTAAATACCCGTAATAGACATGTAATAAATATTAAATTATCGAGTTCAGTGGTTTATGAAAATTACATGATTGGGCATATTACCGAACCGAACAGGCGCACCTAATCAAGTAAATTATGTTATGGTTAATTATATTCCTTTAAGAAAATGCTTTAATACTTGGGTATTTTACGAGAAATATTTAGCATTATAATATATTTAAAACGGTCAACATTTTATTTATAGTTTATTATCGTCATATTTTTAGGATATTCTTAACAAATTCACTTGTACTTGCACTTAAGTTAGCAGGCAACATGTTACACCTATTTAAGGCATCATCAAGGCTATAGCCCTGATGATGCCTTAGATAGGTTGCCTTATATAGGTATGTATCTAATAGGTGACAGTTGGCTAATAAATTAATAAACGAAAAATAGTACAAGTTATTTTATTAAGAATATAATGATTGTATTCCAAATGCCGACGATGAAAAGTCTTAAACATGTGCCTCAGTGAGTATCGTATTCTCATTTGGAGGGTATGTCAGTGGGATCACTTACTTAAGTAATACTTAACACCCCAGTCTCAGGGTTGGCAACACACCATTAACAAAATTGGTGTCTAGAGGTGACTGTTATTTCTTACTATTAGGAGATTCGTCTGCTTGTTTTCTTTACTATATGATAAATAAAAAAATAAAAACAGCTGTCAATCAATTAAATCGGACATCTAATTCCAGTTTGATCAATTTTGTTGAAAATATGAAACCTACAATACTATGTGTACATCAAGCTAAGATAGAATAAATATGTATAAGCTTGTACATGGGATATCGTTAGTAGTAGGTTTTATCGCTTATAAGCAACTAGTGGTCCGCCCTGGCTTCGTTCGTGGTACATTATAATTATAGCCTGTAAACTTCCTCCAACACAAAAAGATTTTTTTAATTGGTCCAGTCATTTCTCAGATTAGCGTGTTCAAACAAACAAATACTTCAGCTTTATATTATTAATATAGATAACGCGAAGCTTAACTGTTCAACCAGGGCATCGATCCTAGAACCTCTAATTCCACAAGGAATCGCAATTAACAGTGACCCATTATGCAGACCGTCACGTTTGGGTTTGACTGATTGAATTACTGAGACGTGGTCTCTAAGGAAGGTCATTCGTTAACGGGTTTCAACCGTCAAATATGTTCGCATGGCACATGTACAGTAATTATGATGAACATGAATATCATCACACCATTTAATTACAATGGTATAATCAGAGGTGCATCAGGTGCCACTAATGAACTTATGGTAATATATTCCATGACGTGTTTGTCTTCATATCGGGCACATTAAGTTTTTACGTCATTAAATGAACGTCAATTATATTTATTAATAAAAAATATGATTATTATTATTATTATTATATTCATTGTCACTACACATATTGCTTGGTTAACTTAAATGAAGCGGTAGATAGACAGAAAGAGACAGAGAGTTTAAGACTAATAATAACGAATTAAGATTACAATACATAATAATTATGTTTATGTACCAAAATAAAAACCTACCTTCAAATTTATATGGGACCGCCTCTAAAACAAGCTTTATCTAATAAAAAAAATATTATTAAAATCAATTTGCAGAATGATCTCGTATTATCATGTAACTGTCTTACAAATATGTAAAAACAACCTATTCATTGTTGAAGTTGATTAGTAAAATTTATATGATAATTAAGATCGATAATTAGCGGAGTAATGAAGTAACATACACACAAAAAACATACTCCTCCGTTTGGAAGTAGGTTAAAAAGAGTTATGAATGTTGAGGAAGCGAAACGGGTATATTTGAATCGTGATGTTTGGCTCTCGAATCTCTCAGCTTACCCTGCAAGGGACCTGGCGTGATGATATAATAATCATAATAAGATTACAATATTTTATTATTAACTTCATAAAAACTGAAACAACGTAAATAATTGTGAGGCTTAATTATTGTATCCCAAAAACATTTACAAAGATAACACTATCACATCTATATGAGGTTTTATCATATTTGTAATGCAGGCTTGTAATTACAAGGGTTTGTTTACTGAATACTAATATCGGATTACCTGTAACATGAACCTGTAATTTTCTTTTGTTTGTATAAAAATCTGTTATTCTATTTAATACGTATTGTCGCATTAAATGGGAATGTATAAATCACAAGCTTATTACTATGTATCATACATTTACCTTCTTACTATTATAAATGTGAAAAATAGATGTTTGTTTGTTTGCACAATCACGCCAAAACTATTGAATGGATCTGGTTGAAACTTGCTATACAACAATTTGGAATAACGAATAAACAGGTCACACGAATAATGAGTTCTTATGAAATCTCAGTTTTTCTGAAAAACTTAGATTTAGAGATTGGATATGTGCCCAACATGGTAAAAGGTTTTCCACTTATCACATTATGGGTTTTAATATCATCGGCTACTCGAGGCAATAGTGTACTCGTAGCATATATGTACAAGTTCTACCTCTGCCTAAGCCCTCGGTGATAATGGGCGCGATATTTAATACTAATATTTCATTATTTAAGATAACTCAGGTTTACGTTTTATATAAGACTGATATAAAAGACTATTTGTCCCCTCGTGCTTTTAGTAAAACTGGTGTTATTACTGACACGGCCTTCGTTATTTTCACTCATAATGATAAATACAGATTACCTACACTTTATAAATTAATTTAGTATAATTTCACGAGTCCCACGATGTTGTAGTAGAGTTGAATTATGTCTTGTCCGGATTGGTATCTCTGCCTTACAATAAGTAAGGCAGAGGTAATAACGCTGCAATAACGGCCAGTGATCGTCATTGTCGTGTTTCGGTTTGGAGGTTAGCCAGTTCGCTTACGCAACAGACTTAACATCCCAGTCGGATGGCAGTGTACCATTAACACCTTTGATAGGCGACTGTTATCTCTTACCATCAGGAAATCCGTCTGATTGATTAACTTCCTACACGATACAAAACTATTTTTACAACAACCAATTTAGCGATGACTCGCCCGGACACTCGCACTTTACACAAAAGACTTAACGTTCTAGACTAAAGGTTGGCAATGCAGCATTAATACATAAGCGACGGCGGTCTTTTACTATCAGGAAATCCGTCTGATTTTTTTGTATCAGAAGGGGGCAAACGAGCAGTGGGCTCACCTGATGATAAGTGATTGCAACCGCCCATGTATAACCATTACACCATACAGACGTTTCAGTTACGTTGACAGTATTTGGGATCGAATATTTTTCTAGTAGGTTCCTAAGTCGTGTACTCATTCATATGGAAAAAAACTAAAAGCACGCTTTGAACAAAAGGAATGAAGGGAATATATTAAGACAAATTTAATGAGCCCAAGCTCGATGTGTTTACTACAAAGTAGGCAGTCCAAGTTTCCATCATCCACCCTCTATTCCCATAATCAGACCTGCTCCATCATACCGAAAAATTGCCAAGTTTCATGATAATACAACAATTAGAAGTACATGTAATTCAGATTCATATATTTCATTACATAGTTTGTTACAGCTCGACATAATAAAAACGTGTTAAAAAAGGTGACTGTATCATGTGTCGTTTAAATAACGATGTCTTATAAAGAACGGTTTAAATATTCCTCTGAAAGTGGATAATGTATGAAAACTCGAACACAAGTGGATAATGCTGTCGTCGCTTCACGTTGTTATCGCGGAAAGATCCTTTACTTAATTTACTGAAGTCTGGTACGAACAAGATTCTTGTAATCATCAAATAGGATTTCAATGGGACAATAGCGTCCCGTATAGAGTACAGTTCAATAAAAAAGATTCTTAGATAGATATTTCACTTACTGCTTTACATTTGCATACTTTTTACTACTTTAATTTCTTCTGATTTACGACTTTTTACTAATTTACTATTTTCATTTTTACTGATTCATGACTTTTTACTAATTTACTACTTCAATTTTTACTGATTTACGACTTTTTACTTATTTACTACTTTGTTTTTTTATGGTATAGGATACAAGCTGACTGATGATCAATATTAATTCACATATTGGATATTATTGTGTATGACGTGTCATCACTGGCACGCGTGTCATTACTTTGCCATCCCTGCTCTAGGTACTTAGGTTATCCACTGTGATTGTCCTGGATTGATCCAGAGATAATCATTAAACGAATTCATCGCAGTTGGAAAATGCCTGGGAAATGGTGTTACATTATATCGCAAGCGGGCGGCAGTCCTTAAAGGCTTAAAGTATATAATAGCGTGAGCGGTTGTCTGTGATAAAACACAAATGCAAAACATTGTGCTTTATAATCAGCTTTATTCATCGGCTTAAAGTCACTCTACGAGCTGTGAGATTTCCTACATTTGGGGCATATTTAATACACAAAATCATGGAAAACCGTGGACAAATGTATTGCTCCTCTAATTGGCTGTTTGTGTTAATAGGCACAAATTACAAATTCTGATAACTGAATACCAATGATAGAACTGAACGTATTGGACAGTAATCATTTGCATCGTTGTTAAATCCAATCTCTTTACTTGCTTAATATTATTAAAAAAACACGAATATTATGAATTACTTTTATTGGTTATTTTACTTTAATAGTTATTTATATTTTATTTCAATTAATTGTCTGATTTATTCTAGTTTAATGAAAAGGTTCTTAGCTCTTGTCTAGCTCTTGTTTAGATTCGGAAATTTTCTAATAGTTAACCGAGTGCCTCGCAATATGTATTGTACCCCATACCGTCGTGGTCCATAGGCACTTTAAGACATCCTGCGCTAGACCAACCCGGCGTTTTTATTTTATGGGCTTTAAATAGTAATGTTCAATAACTTACGGGAGCCTGAGGGGGCATGTCGGGATCTGAACGGCGTCCGAAGCGAAGACGTCGTGATGGCGACCGCACTGATTTCCGTGCAAGCGCATGACCTCCCAGAGCGTCGTGCTGCGCCAGTAAAGCATACAAGCCACTAAGGGCATCCCAACCACTTCTTCCGTCAGCTACCATCGGTGATGCTAAAACAAAATTTAAATTGATCAATACAAAAATCGACTTCATTAAAAATTTTAACCAGCTTCCAACAATGAAGAAAGTTTTCAATTCGTTAATTTTTTTATGTTTGTTACCTAAAAGTGTTTCGTCGGGTGTACTATTTTTTTCATGTGGTTCTTTTTGAACGAGATCTGACAAATACGATTGTCTCTAATAATCTCTAATAATACATTTTTATCTACATTGATGATATTCTTATATGGAAACCGGTGTTTATTTTAGTGATAAAAATAACAATAATTATGGAACCCAATTATTGTTATTTTTATGTTGTACCTGACAAAAAAGAATTAAAATCTTTTATAATTGGAGTAATCGCGTAACATACATACAAAAAAAAACGCAATCGAATTGAGATCTAGTAAGGCATCTAGTAAGGCATCATTTCAAAATGATTGCGAGCTGGAAAATTCTAAAGGAATTAGGTATCACAAAGTTGTTTAAAATATAGTAAAGGAGCATTGCGCGGTGAAAGCAAATCTTTTTCCTATAATGGATTTAAATATCTATTTGAATTTTCTAAAATCTTTTAAGTCTTTCTATGTGGCGTCTCAATATTTTATGAGATGCGGTTCCAAGCTTTTACGAGATTCATTAACATTTCTGCTGATATTGAATATTTTACATATCTTAGTCGCATTTCGTTCCTGGAAAATGTATCTGATATTTGATAAAATAAAATAATAAACTTGCTGATTGAAAATAAATGAATATCATTTCGCTCTCCACCTCCGAAGAGGTAGGCAGAGGTGCAACTAATATACTTACGTGCTACTAATGCAGCTACAGTTAGCTCGACGATATTTAGTCCTATGATGTGTCATGACATGTGCATGCTTGTTGCCATATATACCAATATAAAGTATATTAAAAAGAAACTGAAATTCTTATTAAACTAATAACCTGGCCTGGGAATTAAAACCTCCTGTTTCAGATATCAGACTAAGTCAGAGTAAATCAGACAATAAATATTAATGAAAGTGAAATCTCAAATATGAGAACGTAGCACTTTTTATTATTGCGTATTTTTCATTGTATTAAATAATAATTACGAGAACTTTAAATAAGGCGTATAAAAGATAATTTACAAAATTTTCTGAATCACATCAGATTCAGCACTTTGACGATTAAAAACGTGTAGTAGTCTTCAGAAATCTACACAAAGACGTTTTCAGTTAATTACGAAATGTGTGATTGTTCAAATAATTATTCGGGAAAAGTGAAAAATTTAAATATGATCATCTCCTCCTCATTATCTATCTGGCGGTTCTTTAATAAAATTATGTAAAACCAGACAAAGAATGTGATATTCATTGATTCAAATTCAAACTAATCTAACCAATATTACATGAACTTTCTTAGGAAACATCGTAACAATTTTGACCGGTCTTCAATTTTGTGCGGCAGCAATCTATTTTCCCAATATTTCTTAAACCTGGTGTTAAGTCTTCTCTCAAACCTTACAATGCTAAATTTCACATTTTTACTGTGGTAACAAAGACTCTGTGGTAAAAAAAAGAAGATGATTCTCATCGCATTCATTCGTAATGCGACGAAATGAGTAAGCTTGGTTGTAATAATGTGCATTCGCAATGCGCAAACTATTTTACTTACCTTACGTAGTTCTCCACGAAATGGAATAGTCTAATTAAAGGTGCAAGACTGGCGTCTAAATTGAATATATAATAAATTAAGAGTAATAATGAGAAGAATAATTAATTGCTTAATACAATTAATACCTACAATGTAAACTCAGCCCTATTGACAGTGTTAACATTCTAAATATGCAAATTATTCGTAAAGCCGCATGATTAGATTAGTGGATAGAAAGCGCCGTATTTATTGAACAAGGGAGTTTCTGATTGCAAATCTACGTATATGTCTTAAGTAAAACTATGTGTATATGGTTATCATTAAACAGATTTAGGCTTAAACACACTAGAAACTTAATCCATTTACAGTATTACATACATACTTATAATCCAGTCTGTAATCTTCGAGGAGGTTAGACAGAGCTGTCTAAGTTAATAACTTAGGTCACTCCCGTCTAGCCTAAGATATTACGTCCGATTATTGTGGAAAGGTTATCGTGAAATCATGTTTGTCCGGGTCTAATGAAAAAAATATGCCAACTACCTTTCTGCCAGGAAGGTTGCCAGGGGTCAATTAGTTTGGAAACACATTCATAATTATTTATGGTCGTCATAACCCCAGAACATATCATTGTCGTGTGAAGGGTTCTTATATCTACTCTATATATCTATCGACTATGCATCTTATGTAGTAAACTTGATGCAAGAGAAACTATCTGAGTCTCGGGAATTTACCAAATGCACAGTCAACACCTTTTGGTGTCTATAGCTACCGGCAGTCTCTTACCATCAGGAGATCCGTCAGCTTTTTTACATTTCTTTTTTAATGTATTCAACTGATGGTTTTATCATAATACCGGTTTGCTTGTTATTTCCGATTGGTCAGTATTGCCGTTCAGTTTAAATTTTTGCGAAGAATTTTTATCAAATCAAACTTTGGCAATCTGAAGATAAGATCGGCTTTTCAGTTGTGCCGAAATTAAAATATGTAAATACTAATGAAAATTTCGTCATAACAACCTTACAACTTACTTAGGAGGTTTAAAAATGCGTAATTGCGAGGCAGTGGTATTGTATGAAAAATCAACGAACTGATCTATCGAGTATCATTAATGAAATCAAGTGCATGTTATATTTTTATTACATGCATCTATTGAATTATATTATCTATATTTGCCCTTCTTGTGTTTTGTAATATAACACGGATAAATGTTATCAACATATACCCAGTAATAAAAAAATATTTAAATAAAATGGCCGAGTTTATCTCGCAGCTTAAACTTGGCTTATATTCAAAAATAATTATTGAGTTTATCTATCTAATTGAACTGAATATAATAAATATTTGTCCATATACAAAAAGATCAAAAATTTTTTAACGCATAATGGCTCGGTTCTCCATACTATTAAGTTTCGTATCATTTAATTCAATATTTAATGGGAAACGTGACGCCAACCCGTAGTTTAGATTTACGCCGCCAAATGTGTTTGCTTGTAATATAACTCTTACATTATTATATTATAAAGTTATTGAATAACTTGCGTATGATTTATGTGCTATTGAGATAGAATTTAATAGCGGTGCATATCTAATGTGTTATTTTCTATACTAGTATTATAAAGAGAAAGACTAAAGATTTGTTTTTTTTTATTGTATGTTTGTAATGGATAAACAAAAACTACTATGCCGATTTTAAAGACAAACAAATACACGAATCTCCTACGTGTACGTATCTCACGAAAGGTGTTAATGGTGAGTTGTCACTCTTGACTAGGATGTTTAGTTACTTGCGTACGTGTAGCGGCTAAATACAAGGCTAGCGTTTAAACCGGAAAACGGCAATTGTAAAAACTGACATAATTGCGGTAGGAATAGGTAAGGCAGTGGTACCAATACGGGTGAGACATTGCAGAACTTTGTCGCCTTGTTGTCACGATGGTGGTAACATGTTTAACATACGCTCGCCTCTTATGAGCTGCCTGGCAGGAACCTTTCTGTTTATACCTAGTTGGATTATTCTTCCCGGGAAG
>DVZW01000191.1:0-12007 GCA_018237805.1 Mesosemia grandis
ACGTGCACTATATTTGTGTTTTTTTTTATTATTTCCTTAAACAAGCAAAACACAAATATAGTGCACGTCCGACGGCAATGAACTGATTGCTCATACCGTATCATAATTATCGTTATGGTAATTATAACCATTATTAAAGTAATTGTAGCCTTACAGTCGAATAACGTGCATTAAAAATACAATATAACATACTATCTTCACGTTTATTGTCCACAGAGGGATCAACAGAAACAACTTTTAGGTGATCCATAAATTCACCCCAATCTACAACATACATAATAGATCCGAGATTATAGCCACTTCAATTAAAAAAAAAATACATCTAATATAATTAAAAAATGATGACATTACTCGAAATTGATTACAGTGTTACTTAATGTATTTATAAATATTATTTTAAACAATTCTACTTTTAACAAGAGACAACTAGCTGGCGCTCGCGACTTCGTTCGCGTGAAAAACAGGAACAAACGTACACACAAAACTTTACACGTAAATTTTTCCAGGAAAAAACGTAACCTACGAGTTATTCTGATGTCTGAGCTATATCATCAGTAGTTTTTACGTCAAAGAGTAACCAACATCCATCCTTACTTACAAACTTTCAAATTTAAATATTTTATAATATTAACACATTAGTAAGATTCATTATGCTTGACGGATTTCATTTAAAACATCAGCAAATAAATATTTACTATCTACATTATCAAAAGAGCTTTTAAGTAAATAAACAAATAATATTAGTAGCGAAATTAATCTGCACCGTGTATACATTTAAAATAATTATTGTAAACCGGCTCCTGACCTATCGATTTGTATTGAATACGTCAGTATACAAATAACAAGAGAAAGTTTTAGTTCAGCAGAGAAGTGAAAACGATTAATAATAATAAATAGTTTGCAATAGTTGTTTATATAAGAAAGAAATCATACAAATGATGTACTTAACAGTCAAATTATACCTCAAAACTCAAAACCTCCAGTCACATAACATATCAAGGGCGAGGACAAAATTGAGAGGCCTGTATGCCGTAAGACGGCTAAACCAATTAAATATGGCCATCATTTTAACACTAACAAACACGATATTTCATTCATAGACAAATTATTCACGGTTTTTTGCTATACGTAGGAAGGTATGCAGAAGTTTAATCAACAGAGGCGCAGACCTGCCGAGAGACGAGAAGTATAGACGTTACTTGCGGCCCTACGAACAATTTTCATAGAAGAAAAGAGGTAAGATTTTATAGTAGAGAATTTTACTACACGAGAAATAACTTAATGTTATGGATGTATCCTGTTACCCATCTATACTAATATTACAAAGCTAAGAGGGCGCTTGTTTGTTTGTTTGATTGAACACGTCTAAAACTACTGGATCGATTTTAATAAAATAATCAAATATATTGAGATCTTCTTCGAGGTAGTAATCTTTAAATAGCGTTCAAGTATTACGTTCTTACGTATAGTTTTTGAATATATTTTTCTCAAAAGGAACGTGCCATAATATTTTTCTGACTCCCCCGCCCCCTCTTCCTTTAGACGTTACGTAACACCCTAGTTACACGTTACACCTAAAACTTCTGTTGCGCAAGGTATGCCTAGTTATATGTTACTCCAGACTATAGTCTACTTATATCCACCAACCAAATTTCATCTATATTAATCCAGTAGTTTTAGCGTGATTGAGTAACAAACATCCATCTTTATATCCAAAATCCAAACTTTCGCATTCATAATAGTAATATAGATTAGATTAAAATAAGAAAGATTTAGTTAGAAAATAAAGATGAATAACTAACAATGTACGCCGATGCGAAGTTACATCTTTTTCAGCTACTCACACATACTTGTCAATGGAATTCAGAATGATATAGTGAGCCGGTCGTCACTGACATAAAAACAGAGGAAAATCGCGGGGATTTCCTTAACAAAGTCCAACCAACATAAAAATGGAACAATGATCGGATGTTTCGCCGCTATTCGCTATTCAAACAATTTACCATAGCTGATACGTAAATACACGTTTTTACTTTAAAATATACTGTTAACGACTGACCGACTGCGGATTGACGTATGTAGGGCAAATGATCAACAAATATTGTTCAATCAAAATTTATTAGAAGTAGATCTGGGTACCATAAATATTTCATTCAAAAACACAATACACATCTATATTAATATAATAAAGCTGAGGAGCTTGTTTGTTTGGTTGATGCACTAATCTCGGAAACTACTGTTTCGATAGGTACATCCCCCCTTTACTTTAAACCAACATATTAAAGAAGAATCAATAGATTAGTAATCATAATAAAATACATATTTATAAAAACACACACAGAGTAAAAACTTTTAAAGCTCGTTAAAGCAGCAACCAGCCCGCATCGTTTTCTCATTGCTGAGGGTCGTTTTGTACCCTCCGTGGATCATTTTGTATTCCCATTTTGAGGGTTTTCTTCGGAAATTATAAAGTAGCATATATGTAAAGTACCTACACTAAAAGCGTTAATGGTGCGATGCCAACTTTGAGTCTAAAATATTATATTTTTGCGTACTCCTCCAACCCGTAACTCTATATGACAAGCACTGACGTTAGTTCCGCAAAAGTAAGGTGGTTCAGGTAAAATCTACCACTAAAAAATATTAGTGACATGACAAAATTGATTTAATAGACTTGTCATATCACTAATCAGTTTTTTTTATAAGCCGCATCGCATCATATATTTTTACACTATTTTTAGGAACCAAAGAATTTTACTTAATTGATATTATCTATTATACAGTATAATATATTTTATTACTAAAAATACAAACTAAATGAATATTCCATTCAAATGCTTTTAAAATTCCCATTTGAAAATAACTCTTACTCCTCTAATAATAAACATCAAATTAAACTGTTTAGTTTCTAGTACCTATATAATGCATGAGCAATCGACCTCGACATTACTAACACGACAATAAGCTAGAACTACCTAAAGAGATGACACATTTAATTTTTCCAAAGTTAAGATTGCAGCATAATCTCCCTTAAGAAGAAGCACAACCTGTGTAATGTCACAATAGTCACCGAGAGTAATCAGGCCACGCTTTTCGCTAGCTTATGAACGGAACAAAGGTGTCAGTTCATTATACATTTTACACATTATATATGAAATTTGTATTATGTTGTACAAGAAATTATAAAAAACGAGACAAAAAAACCAACTGAAAAACCCCCCTTTTTTCCATTTGCAGCATTTTGAAAATTTTTATAGCTTATCACTACCACAATTCTGACGAATCCAACGACATCTATTCAAAAACCGTCCTGCTGTTTGGGCTGTAGGGAGTGGTAAATAAATGGACATACACACATACGCTCGAAAAACTTAACCCGTCCTTCAGTCGGGCGAAAAGGTGACCAAGGCGACAAAAGGTTAAAATCACAAACTATTCCCGAGCAAAAACCAGAATATGTCATCGAACAAAATACAATGCAGAAATTATCATAGGCAACATGACTATTTTTTTTCTTTATAACAAAAATTAGATATCAATGAGTATAAACTATATACACATTCTACTGCTTGCGTTGAGGCCTTTTCCAATTTCAATTGTTTGTCTAAATTGGATAATTGACTTTGAAAGAGTATATTTAAACATACATTTCAAGAACTTTAATAATTGTGTACCTAACCATTACTGACTATCAAATAAGTTATTACAGGAAATTTTCCACAGCGAATAATTAAACCAGATTCTAATTACAATCCAAGGTGAAAGAATCGCGAGTTTAAGTCCAAGTATTTGGTTGACTTTAATTCATAATATGAATAAAATATATGTATAGTGTCAAGCGTACACGTCATATATTATCATCATATTATTACACCTGTGATTCTTGTGGAATAAGTATAGATGGGTATGATACAATTTAACACAATTCTAGCAACTGGTCATTCTACTCATTACTGTAATAGATGGCAAACTTATTGCCAAAACAAAATAATTCTAGGCAGCAGCTAAGATTTACGAAAAACGGAACAAATGGGAATAATCGAATTGCCGGAACCAGAACCTCGTTGTTGTAATCCCAACGGCTAACCGAGATATAAAAAAATATATAATAACTTTACCGAATGTACACAATTATGATTAAATGTGTCAAGTCTAAAATTCAAATCGGAAATTAAAAAATGGACCAAGTTCAGTGTACCTACATGTCTAATCGTTTAGACACGGAGCAGGCTTTTAGCTCAACCGAAATGATTAGAATGAATATGAATGATATAATAAAAGATAAAATTCTAGGATTATTTTTTTCATATTTAATCGTTTGTATTTTTTTATGCAACTGACCCGCCTTGAGAACACACTGCTGTAATTATGTACACTAGAATTAACAGTTGCTACTGTAATCGTAATGACACTGAGCTCATAACTCATAGCTGAACTCAGGCGGGCCAAAAAGCAGCTGGGAAAAGCTAAGCTGTTTTAGGATATATTTAACAGAAGTATGAGGAGGACAGGCAAAAAGATGATACTGATATTATATTATACCATAAGGTTATACAAACGCACTAAGTCTTTTATATAAATATAAGATAGAGTCCAGTGGAACACAAATATCCAGTCCAGACAATATCGAGTCCAGTGGAACACAAATATCCAGTCCAGACAATATCGAGTCCAGTGGAACACAAATACAAAAGTGTTCCAATCAGTCTTCTTGCAGGCATGAATCATTCATTATTCTATAAGAGATTTTAATCGACTGATTGAAACTGAACTCTATATAGCATAAGATATACCTACTGACGTGTGATAAATGTGACAAAATGTATTGATTTCGAAATCAATCAAGCTTGATACCTCCTTACCTTCCCTGTCACCTTTTATGTTTTATTTGACATTAAATATTATCTATCAAACTAATAAACAGTATCAACTATCGATGTGGGTTACACTATAAACTTTAGTTTTTTATCGTATAGGTGACCAGCAAACGGATATGTCGATGTTAAGAGATTACAGTCACCTACATATAAAAAAAAGTTACACCAGTTATAAGGATCATGGTCATGACGAGATACAAATAATGTTAGGATTACGTGACGATCTTAAAATCATATAGATATTTCGTTGTATATTAGGTTTGCAACACACGAGCCATCGGCCACAATCATAAAACGTGTCCACCGGCAAATTTCCTGAAGTGTTCATACATTGTAAGCCGCGACCATTTGTAATGTCTGGCTTCAACCATATGCGGCGAGTATGAAAACTACAGGAAAAATGCCCGTGGCGTCGTTTTATGGTTGGCCCACGTGCGAGGAGCCTTAAATCCAATAAATATTATAGGCCCCGTAGTCAAAGCTGTTAATGACATTGTCAACCTTGAGACTGGGATGTTAAGTAAGTACCTTGCGTAAACTTTACATTAAAACCCCCGACATAAACTAAAAATATAAGCAGTTTTAAATACTTAGCTTCTATATTGACGGATACCCTTGTGCTAGTTCCAATAAGAGATAAATATCTTTGAGATTAATGCTTTTCACAAAAATAACCATATCAAAAGAAGAGACTTTCAATTTAAAAATTCGCCCTAAAGTCTGTTTATTCTTTCCAGGGCTACCGGCTACCTACTTACTCTCGAAACCGGAACACGACACGGGCAAGCACTGACATTATTATGGCAGGAATAAGTAAGGCGGTGGTACCAATCTGGGCGAGTCATCGCAGAAATCTACTACCGAGTAGTCACGATGTCAGTGACTTGAAATACCTTTGCTCGCCTTATACGTGCTGCCCGGTAGAAAGGCAGTTGGTCTATTCTACACACGAAACCAGGACTAACACAGGGAAAAATAGGTAGGTATTTTTTGTATTCAATTTAACACTTAACAAAAGCCCAAAAAATTCATTTTGTTTGTCTGCTCTCCGGCTTAAACTTTTTTAATTACATAGCTATTAGTCCTTGGCAACATAAATTCTATAAATTACCTATACCCAGTTTACGCACGCGCATACGAAGTCGCGGCCACAATTAGTTGGTTAATAAGTGGATAAAATATAAATCTATTTTTTTATTCATATTTTAATTTTATTTATGGATCAAAACATAAATCTATGACGTCATTACACTTAGCACCTATAGGCACAAAATTTGCGAATACGTTTTGATACCATACGCCTGTCAGAATTTATTTACTGCAACCTGAAGTTTCCCTCTTATTGGGTTTATTTAACCACATTACGCAAGTGGATTCTACATTGGTATACAAGCACGTTCCATATTTCAATGTCGAATATTAATGTTTAAATACGGATGTATTTATTATGTGTGTTTCAAGACGTACGTTTATTTTTAAACACAAAAAGGGATGTTGTAAGTTTGAACAAAAAGGGATGTTGTAAGTTTGAACAAAAAGGGATGTTGTAAGTTTGCACAAAAAGGGATGTTGTAAGTTTGCACAAAAAGGGATGTTGTAAGTTTGCACAAAAAGGGATGTAAGTTTAACGTCGATGTCTCTCAAACAGGACGACCGATTTTGATCCGATTTTTTTCTTTCTAGTTTCCTTGCTGTGGGAATCCAAACCAATAATTTATAAGAGTAAACAAACAAACTGTTCAACTTTATAATATTTTTTTACTTTTTAAGTTTTGTTCCTTAAACTACTTAAAAACCTACCTATAAGTATTGTTGGCATAGGTATTTATTCTTTTTAATCTTGCTATGTGTTATTTATACAAATAATATTAAAAATAATATCGACCTTTTAAAGTAAGTAGTTACCTAATTTTATAAAAGTAAAATAACATATATTTAGGTATCTGCTATAGTATTTAAGTACTAGGCGGTAACATTTTATAATAACTCAACAGATTGGTACCACCGCCTTGCTTATTCCGGCCACCTTAACGCCAGTGCTTGTTAATTTAGTGTCGGGAACACGCTTTTAAAAGGTAATTTAAGCAAAAAATTTCAAAACCCAGTCTTAAATATGACAATGCACTATTACCACCATTAGTATTTGTATTTCACTAAGAGGGATCAGTTTGCATGTTTGATATAATAGAGTATCATTTTTAACAAGCTTTTAATATATATACAGTTTCACTTGTTCTGATGTTTGTCTGTATAGAATCTTGCAAGTTAAATTTGACCTACTTCCGGGTTACCGATGGGGCTGAAATTTTGCATACATGTGTAAATCGAGTGAAAATTCAAAATTATTATGGCAAAGAGCTAATCTGATGATGGAACTGGAAGGTGGCCATGATAACTCATTTGATCCGTCCTGACGTGCACTTTGGTGCTAGATCATACCAGGGTCACTACGTACTCTTACTAGGTACACTTACGAAAGAGTCTTATCATCCCAGATTGAAGGTTGGCAGCGCACCATTAACACTTACGGTGTATATAGGCGACGGTTATCTCATACCATCAGGAGATCCTTCCGCTTGCTTGCACTCCTATAATAAATATAAAAAAAGGTTGGCTTGTTTTAAGTTTTTTAATAATTCGCTTATTAGACTTAAATTACTTCGTAACATACAATGTTTTGAGTTAATTACACATTACCTAATTAATCGAATAGAAGTGTCGTAGTACCTAGGAGTAATTAAAAGTTCAATGATAATTATCTACGCCATATTACACTAATTATAATTAGTGTAATTTGGGGTTTTTTTTTAAATACGCGAGCAGTAAGAAAAAAAACATAACATGCGAATATTTCACGACGTTATCGTCCACGTGCTAAACAGTACCTAGTTTAATTACTATCGGTCATACAAATATATGTAATTAGGGAATTCTTATGAAATATATAAAATGTCGACCCAGTTTCAGATTAACTCACGCAAATATGTACCTAAATGTAGCACTAAAGTAATCCATCATTCGGTATTTTATGGTGATTACAGTTAATTAACAATATATATACCTCGCCTTGTCGACTCCTTGGCATAGCGGTACCGGTGTCGGTATAAGATGCACAAGGTCCTGGATTCGAATCAAAGGGAGGGCGAAAATATGGTATAATGAGATTTTTCAGATTTTCTGAGAAACTTCACTACACGGGACTGGAATATGTGTCCGAAATGACGATAGGTTTGCCACCTGTCACAACATGGGACTTAATATCATCGTATAATCGTAGTACACTAATACACACTAGCTCCGCTGGTTGGTACTAATTTCACCTGCCTACCCCTTTGGGGATAATGGTCGTAATTATATTTATTTATTTTATTTAATATATATGTTTCATAGATTTTTCGTGGTAATACACGTAGTTCACCACTCGTCACATCTGTGTTCCTACAAGGTGAATTCGTGGACTGAGGAAACGTTGTATCTCCTTATAAGTGATATATGGGCGTTGAGATTTGTAGATTGTAGATAATACTAACATATAATTTATTTGCGAGAACGACGAAATATGTTTCAAGATTACCTAACTTTAATACCGAAGACCTAAACCGAGAAATCGAGCCCACCTTAGGTCCATTTATTAAAACTGCCACTTGTCGCTACTAAAATAAGTATGCTAAGGTTGAAGTGAATATCTCGATTCATTGAATTTTATATGGATAACAAATAAGTATACTAAGGTTGAAGTGAATTGAATATCTTGATTGATTGAATTTTCTATGAATAACGGATATTGGTAGAAAATGTAATCATTTTCCATCCATCGCCATCGAAAAACAATTGAGCATCGCAGCAACAGTACATTTTTATATCTATAAATAAACTGAAAGGAAAAAATACACGAATTGACCTAACCCCTTTGACATTATTTATTGTAAACATTTCATTTTATTAAGTAGTGCTTGGTGTAATTTTTGCTTTTGTGGTATAAAGTCAACGAGGCGAAACGTGTGTCGAGTGTGTTTTTGTGATCGTAAGTTACGTCACATATGTTAATCGAAATTGTTAGAAAATAGTTCAATTTAGTCTTGTATTGTATGTCAGCAACATTTGTGTCATAATCGGTACAAAGAACGAGTAGACCATAGAGATGAATGACAAATCAGAAGTTTTCTAGTAAGTACACAGCTGACTTATCAAACTGCAAACCTTCGTCATTTACATATTAGTGACGCAAATCAGACAGTCTAAAAATACAGAAAAATTAATTAATTATTGATGGCGAATGCGTTTTAATTCTTTTTTTTTTTCATATTAGGCAAACAATTGTGGTGTGCTGACAGTCAACATTTTGATGGTAAATACAAGCGATCTTCACAAAGCATTAAGTGAAAGTTATGTTTTAATCTACAAGACAGGTATTGTTAGGTCCTTTATTAAATTACCATTGATACCCCATACAAAGAAGCATATAAAGACGACAAGTTCAAGGTAACTATTGTGAAGGCAACAATTATCAAGAAAAAGTCAATAAGGAAGTAGGGGTAGGTCAAAGTTAGGGGTAAGGATACAACTAGTGCTGACAGGATACAGGTCCAAGGATACTATTTTATCGGCGGAATTAGTGTAAGGTATGCTTGTCGTTTTAGTGGTACCAGTGTCAATAAAGACAGACTCAGGACATATGAGATCAATAATTAGTGAAGGCAACTTGTTTAAGGAGGTTTTTGTTTTTCTAACGTCACTTATATGCCTAGGATGAGATGCTGCCCGAAATGGTGACAGGATTGCCACCTGCTCGTTTCATCATTGGACTTATTATCAGCTATCCGCGAGTGCTCCAGTTGCCTGTAAGTATACTTACTGCATATCTGGCTACCACGTTGAGGATAATGGATATATTTTAACTTTTTTGATATTAGAACAAAATTGCATTGACCAAAACTGCATTGGGCATCATGATTCACACACATCTGTTTCGTGTTCTCAAGATTAACTATTAGCCTTAAAGACACCGCAAAAAGCGAAACCGGTTGGTAGGTTTAAATTAAATAACTAAAGTTATATTAATCGCTTCAAATGTATTCAATTTCGATACAAACGCCTCTGATGTTGTTATACATGGCGATGGCGATTTCTTACCATCAGGTGAACCTCCTGTTTGTTTGCCCGCCTTGACTATAAAAAAAACAAATGGAATTTCCCCAAGTACCAACGACAGAAACTATACAAATACAATATAAGTGACTCTTTCTACGCATTCTCGTCGGTTTGGGTGACGCTCGATTCCGTCTTCGTATTAGTATTATTATTTGGTTGGTAACCATAACATTACCTTTGTAGATGGTACCTTAACACTAATTCGCAAATATTTACATTTCCGGTAATTATCGAGTTGCATTGTGAAGACGACTAGCATAATATAATGTTTACCTTTACATATCACGAAAACGAACCGTGCATAATAAAAATAAAAATCGTACCTAATCGTCATACAACATACGATCATTTCCTTTGAAAATGTAAATACAATTTTATTTAATATAATAAATAATTTAAAAGTTATGAATATGCACGGGTTTGGTTCATGAGTTGGTGATAGGAATGCTAATAAATATATGTTTCAACATTTAACTTAACATCCTCAGCTATACTTGGGCCCATCAACTCAAATTGAACTATGGTATAATTGAAAATAAAGCAGACATATCTGCTACTTCTGCCAAGAAAGGTAACGATATTTATTTTATACATATTACACTTGTGGGCTCCAAAGATGGTGGTGTCTAAATTACAACTAGTTAGTCTAAATAAAATTAAAATAAATATTATCACGCCCATAATCCCCGAAGAGGTAAGCAGAGGTGAAAATAATACACACCAGTGTCGTTAGTGTGTACTTTTAAAATAAGGACGGCACGACAGGTGGTCAACTTGTCGCCATAGCGGGGACATATTTCAATCCCGAGCAGTGCAATTTTTACATAAAATCCGAATTTATATTGAAAATCTGATAACGCTTAATAATCCACTTTTTGTTGTACCCGATCTTGGAATTGAATCCGCAACCTCGTGCATCTTACATACCGACACCGGCACCACTATGCCAACGAGGGGATTGTCTTGTGGAGATGATTAGTCTAGCCAACAGTATTATATCCCATTGTTGCAATCCAGGGCAATTCAAACAAGCTCTTTTGAAAAATCGAAGCGAGAATTTGCAGCCTAACGCAAGTACAACACAAAGGTTGTAAACTTGTAGAGTTTATAAACACAAGAGGCGATTCATTTTATATAGTATTAAAAGTCTGTATGAGTTTATTTACAAACACTAAACTTTCTCCTTGGCTTATCGATGTCAATGCGCAGTTAATTTTAAGTAGCCAGCCAAAGTATGCTTCATTACATAAAATTACATACATTGACACAGTATTTAATGACCATTAAAAGAATCTAAGCAGGCTAGAACTGATAATTATTTAAGATAATTAGATGGAGTTGATAAAATCTTCAACCCAAAGCCAAACAAATTGATGACATAACAAGATATGCAAAGCGAAACAAGCCGACCATAAAAACCGTGTAAATTTGGTCAAATTCTTTTAATACTATTATTGAATTGAAAACCCAACTTGACCTACCTATCATACACGAAGTCATAGACGAATTCAAATTCTACATCAGAGTACTTTTAGGCTTATATTTGTCTAATTTTTAGGTATGCTAGTACCCACTTCGGGGAAAATGGACGCGATGACAATAATTTATTTTTAATTTCTTGTTTGTAACTAAAATACAAGCGATACAATTAAATCTTTTAATAATTGCAGTATTGAAACAAAACTTGTACATTTTTTGTCGTAGGTTAGGATGACAATACAAAAATTTTGTATACTGTGGCTCATCTAGTAATGGAACCAGGTCAGTGGAACTATTTAGAGGGTATTAAGCCTCGCGAATCGGGGGTCATATGATACATTTTGTTGGGTTCGATATGAGTGTTATAAATCCAATGAGTCCAAACCAATTCAACAATTGCTGTGGCGGGTATCAGACTGTTTAAACTAGATTCTTATTATAAAAGAAGCCTTATACTCTACTAGTCGGCGCCCGGGACTTTGATTTTAATTAGAAAGTCC
>DVZW01000192.1:0-11999 GCA_018237805.1 Mesosemia grandis
GCCTTGTCTACCGCTTCGGGTGGTTGACCGATTAACTACCATCTATTAAAATTTCACTTGGCATCTGTCCGTGCTAATTCCAACGTATACGGGCCGACCATTTTTTACGACTCCTTTGTGCGACGATGAATCACCTGGCAGTTGTAATTTTCTAACGTTTTTCGGTGTCTGCTTTAACAATTTCTATTACATTAGGGTTTTTATTCTTTTGTTAAAAAAATCTGTTGTTATAACTATAGATTAGATTTGAAAATTGTAAATGTCTCCTAATTCAAACTATTTTCCTAACTAATCGCATTTAAATAGGTATAGTGTTTTAAGTTCAAGAAATCCGTAATCTTGACTTTAAGAGTCACCGAAAACGACGAGAGTACATGCATTCGTGTTTAATACTTCGCTTTCATTAACTCTAAGATGAGACTAAATAGAGGTAATAAGAGACAGGAGCCAAGACCTCGAAAGCTATCTTGGAAGACTAATGCTGAGCCAATAGTGGTGAATATTTGCTCACTCTTAAAGAACAAAACCTTTTTCTTGCTAAGTACTTAAATATCCCTGTCTGCTTGTAAAATAAGAAACAGCACTCTATCGATAGTGGCGTAAAGTATATATTATGTTTTCCGTGTATATCGACATATCCATTACGAACACACTTGTCATAACTACAATGGCGGTCAAACAATTAGAAAATGTAATTAAAATAAACGTAATACTTATTGAGTAGTGAGGTGTGAATTGTGACTATCTTACATCACGTCTTATTAGCGTACAAAAACGTCACTCGTCACGCGGCCTGCATTCATTCATACAATATGTTGTAATGGGGTCGTTAACCGGCGTGACGTCATGTAATTGCCGGCCCCTTTTGCCCGTCCTCGTTGGAAATCAAAACGACGGATTAATAACAAGGGAGACCTGAGTAGGTCAAGCTCATTATTACTTCGTCTTCCTGAACTATATGGGCTGGTTTGTACTCCAGACTTTTGCGTGTTAATATTTCGCAAAAATCTCAACCGCTTCGTTGGCATAGCGGTACCGGTATCGGTATAAGATAAACGAGGTCTTGTTGGTTCAATTCCTAAGTCGAGCTTAAAGACTGGTTTAATAAGCATTTTAGTTTTTCTTAAAAACTGAACTGCCCTAGATTGTATAATGTGCAAACCTCTTTCGGGATTGTTACCGTGGTGATATTTATTATTTATTTCTAATAATCCCATAAAATAGGTCCTTATGTAAGATACTTTATTTAGTCCTATAGAATATCTATCTGTTATGAGATGCATATATGTGTCTAAGCACTATTAAGCTCCCACAGGTCGGCGTCGTACGCATCGGATGCATCGCATTAAACGGATTTTAGTATTCTTTGTATAGAGAGTCATACAATTGTTTGTTCTATGGTTTATCATTCTGTGGTCGCTTTGTTTAAGCGTGACCTTTATACACACGCCAGCATTTTGCCGAGTAACGATGGGAGTCTAGATGACGGGCCACCTAAGACTCCTCTCCTGTGCTGTAGGATAGTTAAATTAGCTGACCTCGCTAACGTTGTTTTGCCATTTAGGTGGAAGTTTAGGGGAACCAACTTTAACATTTAGGGGTATAAAAAATTGACCTATTCTCAGATCTACTCGATAACACCAAATCCACCAAATTTCATAAGCCGTTTCGGAGGAGTTTGGTTACAAATAATGCGATTCGAGGATTTTATATATCAGATAATAATTTATAAATGTGGTAAATATCCTAAATGTATACGGACAGCATACAAGATAGCTTAGCAAACTATTGGAAGCTTAACAGGAAGCGATCTACTCCGCTTATTAGTGTAGTGAAGTCTTCCCTTCTTCCTCAATGCGTGCTCTTTTGTGGTACGTCCTCCTCGTAATACGCACTATAGTCGATATTGGGTCGTCCCAACATCTACATTTTCTCGCTCCAGTTATCTCCAGCTACCAAAGGGTACCACCTCATGGACCACCAGTCCACTCCTGTGTCATGGATAACTAGCGCCATTTTTACAGCATTGAAATCGCCCCTTCCCATCAGACGAATTAATGGCGTAGTGTGTATATTTGACAAGTCAGAAGCATCCAGTTGGATTCACAATCATAAAAAAAAATGTAATAAAGAGGAGTGTTTTTACTTGTGTGGTGATTAAGGGTTATTATGTATTTCGTTCACCAAAAGAAAATCTTACTTGAGGGATAGCGATTATAGATCCTCTAGCGTCTAAACTATTCCAGTAGTTAAATTTTCGAAAAGCAACAAGTCGCCCCGTGACCACGACCGGTGTAATTCGGTCGAAATCTCGGGAAATATCAAGGTATGATACACCTTAAGTTATTCACGCGATTAAGTCCCGATATACATATTTAATATAAGAAACAATTTGCTCAGGACCGGATGAGTATTCTTACATTAACCATCTATTATCTGTTTTGGCCATAACTATGTCATGTATCTCATAGTGTAGTATACCTGATTACAACTTAAAATGGTACCTCTCAGGCTTTCAGGGGAACCCAGGCTTAAATGTATGACAAAGTTAACTTTCGACTTGGGTTATTCTTTTGGATATATTGCTTGTTGGTCAGCCACAGTTATATTTTAATCTTTCCCGTCCAGACTTCGTTTAAGCTACCCTTTAGCTTTCCTCGATAATTTTTTTTTAATTCGATTTTTTAAATTCTGAGATTAACGCGTTCAATCAACCAAATAATGTCTTCAGGTTTATAATCTTACTATTATAAATGAGTATGGATGTTTGTTAGTTGTTTTTTTTGGTGCCAAAACTACTGGATGGATCTGGATGAAATTGGTATACAGACTACAGTTTGAAATAATATATTTATCCCAGAGAAATTTACAGTTCCCATTGCATGAGATAGCTGTGTTTTTCACGAGGAAGTAGTAGACAACTAGCATTATTAAGAAAACACATGCTTATAGCATCTTTAAATTTCGTTTTGGTATAAATTTCTCTTCAAATCAGGCAAAATATAATTATTCCTCTAAAACTATTATAGTATATAACTTTAGTCTCAAAATTTGTGATAGATCGCTTAAATTTACGATGAATATTCACCAAACCGGCTGTATCCTTCCTTCGCGCAAATGAATGAAAGATACGATTGGAGGTTTTCATATAAAAAGTTTTATTGCCTGCCGGAACGCAGTCGACGTGACGAATACACATCGATAAATATTTGTGAATGTAAAAGGGCCACTGCCAAGGACATTAGTCGATTAGAAAACAACTGATAATATTACACACCAAGGTCGTGACGGAACTTTATGTCTACCCGTTTAAATCTTTTATCAAGATATAAAATTATGCTAATTGTTGTATATTTCACAGTATTTGGTTAAAATGACTTTATATATTATTAAGTGGTTTAAACATATAGTTTGAACATAAAAAGAGGACGATATGTAAGATGTAAATACAAGGGATACCCTATCAAGATGTCCTCATGTATTTCAATTCAGTTTGTTGAAATATGCAGGGAGGGAATTATACGAATAGTTTCAACATAATTAATTACCTATAATATTCTTCATATAAACAATCGTCAAATTTTGTGCAAATGTTTTCGTGCCTAATTAAGAAATTCACTTTGTTTTAATATATATCTTCTAACCAGTAACCCGAACGGGTAGGCGGAGATACCTACTCCTGTAAGTTGTTACGGGTTGTTTCATATTTATTACAGTCCATAGCTATATCTACATATTAAATATGCGAAAGCAGGAATAGATATTTTGAAGCCAACTACGCTAGGTCAGCTGAACGAATTTGAACGAAATTTTCCACATATATAGATTTTAGTCTGGAATAGCTATAAACTATTTTTGTAAGATATTTTAATCTCGGAAAAATTTATATTTTCTGTAAAATTTATTTGTGCTGGTTTTTCATCGTGTCAGGGATCGACATCACTTTAACATAGTGGCAGTTTATAGATCAGAGAAGTTTTACGTAAGCTACTTTATGTTCCAGAATCCCATGGGACTTACAAAGAAAAACTTTCAATATAATTAGTGGTGCAACGAGATCAATATCAATAAAGTAAAATATAAAACTAAACTATGTAATTTATTGGAATTTATCAGCCTCATCCTATTAAATTGTGCAATGTATATGTTACTGTAAAAGCCCGTTTATGGGTAAACGTTGAAAAATTAACGTATTTAAAGTTTAATATGTCAAATGAATAAAGGTTAGGTAAGGTTTTATTATGACACACATTGAACCATTGTCATAAAAAAACCAAACCTAACCCAACAGACCCTTCTCATGACGGTAAATCCTAAGATTTACTGGTAGATCATAGGATTGACTAACAAACGTCCGTTAAACAAACGGGCTTTTACAGTTACATATATAAGTATAAATGTACATATAATAGTGTGTAATTCTATGCATATTCCAACAAATTGTAAATCAAATTGAAATAAATGAAGAAATTTTGACTTCAATTCATATATCGTCATCTTTTGTAGGTATATTGTACATTGTCTGAAGTCGTGAGGTAAGTACCTACACACTAAAATTTAGGGGTCACCAATTACTTTCATTGGGTGTCCTTTTAAGATAAGATGATCGTCGTGATCCTAAAGAAAAACCGGGTTTCATCCGGGCTTTATTGAAATAATAAACTGTACTATTTAAATAAATGGAGGTACAATATGAAAAAACGTTACGCTCTGCGCTCATCCTTTGGCGAATCAACGTCAACAAAGACGGTAGGAAAAATTATGAAATTACGTATTCGAGTAACTACATTATGCAAAATATTTTGTATAGTAAAGTAGGTCGGTGGTTCGGATCCGGATCGCAGTCCGCCATTTCGTTATCCTTGAACTAGATCATTTTTTTAAAAATATTTAGTCAAATCATCTTTGATTTTTTTTCTAAATTCTCAATATTACGGCTAATTTAATTTTGGTGACAATATGTTCGCCACATCATGAGGATATTATTAAGATCACATTTTTAACTGGTATTCATATTTTAAGGTGTCTCAAGGATGTTTGGAGGATTTGGAAGCACTTAAGTATTTAGCTTACAAATTAAAGGCGACAAAACTGTTGATTAATAACTAAATTGTACACTCCTGAAGAGAAATTGATTCGATATTTTAAAATATTTAAATATACAAAAACCAAATTGCTTTGTATTTTTTTTTATTTATTTAGGTTACAAACAAAAGGCGACAAAACTGTTGATTAATGACAAAATTGTACACTCCTGAAGAGAAATTGATTTGATATTTTAAAATATTTAAATATACAAAAACCAAATTGCTTTGTATTTTTTAAGTGTCATCAGATCTTAATCTTTTTATATTTAGCCTAATATTATGTGCCTTATGTTCAATTAGGTTTAGATCTTAGAACATGAGCTGTATCTGTTTAGTTCGACAATTAAGTAAAGACTGGTATTTTCTACGCAGGTGTTGGTCGAATTTTATATTTCTCGATGTGCGTTTACTAAAACTTATTTCAGTATTTATATTTGTATTTTTATGTATTTGTATCGTTAACTACGTTCCAGGTCAGCAAATTATTATGAAATTCATTTCGGTCTGTCTGGAAAGTGTCTGGATATTGATTGGTTCCTACAGCTAGACTGAATATCGCGTAGCTCAGACGGCCAATTTTAGACCGAGAAATTGTGTTTTTTCGTCGCCAGTCGGGAAATTACCTTTAGATTACATGGGGACATGTGTGGTTACATTGTATGATGCGGGCACAAATTACGTTTTACTAATATAACCCTCCAAAATTCCACCTTGTGACGGAATTGTATATTTTTAAAACTCTTAGTAGTGACGTTTACCTGTTATTTTTTAATATTTAGGTACATAAAGATAACCCTATCGATACATTATTTAACTTTCGGTCTAGGGGATTGAGTTCCATTTTCATATTCTATATCCGCCCCAATGCCACTTGTAATATTCTGTAGAAAGATTATGTTTGAAGCTTATTGCAGTCGGCGTTTTGTAAAACATGTGACTAGTCAGTAGAAATGACTATCGTAGTCTGCAACTAATCGGCAAAGATCGTCGTCTATCCTGCTACTTCCCACAACGACAAATTATTATTTGGATATAATTGATTTTACGGATTTCCATTCAACGAAATTACTGAGTCTTTTTTGGCATTTTATGTGGCTTCCTTTCAACAGTGCGTTTTGTAATAACGACATGCTTATGTTGATAGGAGGAAACGTAATGGGCACCAAGGCGCCTCTTTAGCGACCACATCGAAGTTGGATTTCTCTTAGACAGGTTTAATTTTGTTTTCTTCATTCATTCAATGCCCACCCGTCAAATTATTTTAGGTTGTGAGGAACAAGTATTTTTTTACTAGAATAGTAAGAATGTGTAGTTAAGTAAGAATATAATAGTAAAAAAGTAGCATTTCACACTACCAGAAACAGTTCACGTTATAAAATTTATATGTAGATATAATTTTTAAAAATATATTGATTTAGCAATATGAAGATCAGATAAATTTAACTGAATTGTCTGAACAGAAAAACGACACGAAATATTTAATCGTAATGTGAAATCTTGGTGCAAATGCCGCATCCATTGAGGGGTGGTTTTTAACGGATGATTTGAAGGTACATAGCGGGGTGGTTGTCTATATAAAGTACATTACAATCTACATTAAAGGTCACGACCGCCACTCTTATATACGCAAATAGTATGTACCTAAAGGGAGTTCTTTATTGAACCGTCTTGGGTGGGAAAGGGGTCGCTTTATTAGGTCAGTAACACTTGTTATCCGTTTGTTTACACTTGTTGCGTATTATCGATTTGAGATTGACACTGATTTATTTGATAATTTGTATATTGTTATCGCGTATTATGTATTCATTCAATACAGTGTCTGCGTTGACGTAATATAGTTTTATCTTTACACTTATGACATGATGATTTTAAGTACATAGTGTATTGGGCTGTTAGTGTGATATAATTTTAAAAGTGTAGCTGATAAATCTTCCATATCATGTGAAACCAGAATTAAATATAAAATGCGATAATATTATGCATCATGTTACATATGCTATTATACTGAAAGGGACAATGTCTGTTTCTAAAAGTAGTAAGATATTACATATGACCATATGTTTTGTTTAAGAAATTCTAGGTTTATGTTTTGGGTAGCTTGAAGGAATAGATTACAGTGCGCTTGTATATTGAAACTGTCTCATAAGAAATTGCTACTTGAAACAATCAACAGTAATCTCTACTTATTTTTTTGAAATATTTTAGATTTCAAGGAATATATGTTCCCATGTATAGTGTTGAATTAGTATTTATAGGAATTGCTGTCTTTCCGAACATTTTGTAAATAGGCAAGCGATGATTAAACAATTCACCATCATCGTGGCTTAAGGTTGACAACACTATATAACTTTGGTGTCTATAGGTGACGGTTACTCTAACCAAAAGGAGACGAGTATGCTTGTTACCAGACCATCAATGGTATTTTAAAATAATAGTAATAACAATAATTATTATTATATCGACACGTTATATCGGGGTTGCGGGGTAAGCAGAGAGAATACATATATAGGTAGTATATATTTCGAGTAAATCATGATATTCGAAAAGTTTTAAACTAAAATTAAAAGAAACGGGAATCAAACCACTAACTTTTTGTCGTACCTAACCGAGACCCTGAGTACCAAATTTATTGAAATTGTATTTATTTTTTACATCTAATGTGCCAGGATAAATGGGTAAGCAAATGCACTTAGATGCGTTAAATGTATTTCGTCTTATGTGATTCTATTACTGTCAATGTGATATGACGTGACCGTCTAATCTACTGTATTCCGGCAAAACCATGCTAATTGAAAAGTTGACACAACGAATTGTCCCACTCGCGTTCGGGACCTAACCTTGTACGTCTCAGTCGACACTGTACTATTATTAATGTTTGTATTATTTGTCCAGTTAAACACTTTTTGTTTAAATATTCCAATGTTGATATTATTTGCTGGTAAAATATATAAGTATAAATCACCTGTTGCCTAACAACTACATCTAGTTACCGCGAGCTTGACATTCACGAGCCTCGTGACGAGTCGGACCAAAATACACTTCGTAACCAACCGCATAACTCGACGTAATGTTCTTACTATTCATAGAATCACATAATTATATACAGATACATTAAGGTGGCCATACACCATCTTTTCTATCGTCAAATCGGCATGACGCTGTAGGTTAGATCAAATTTGTAGTTCGTCTTTATGCAACACACAAATTTAACCGTCATGCCAACATCCACATAGGGTCGTTTCGATTTGATCCAATCGGTAGCGTCATGCCATTTGGAAGATAGGAAGGATGGTGTATGGCCACGCTTAGTGTTTATCTACAGCTACCTTGAATACGTCAAATTGTGACGTAACCACGATCGTTACGTGTCACAGCTAAAAAAATTACAATTCCATTTACATCTATTGCTGGCGCGAATATATATTTTTTCATATCATTTTTATAAAACAACAGTTGTAGATAACGATGCATTTTAGTAAATATTATACATATATGAAAAAGTCATGACGTTCTTTTCGCTTCATATCTTCTATAAGCAAATATGCTATAAATCGTTGAATTACATTTTTGTAAGATCGTCGCATATGTATTTCGATATGTATTAGTCGCAATATGTATTTGAACTCGTATATGCTACTTTCGTCTTCGTTTTTTAAAGAAATAAAGCAATATTGAAAAAAATATTTTATTTGTTATTATAAGCAGATACACTTGTAAGAAGTTCGGCAACTACGCGTAATTGGTAGCATACCATTTCAAATAAAATATTTTATGTCCTATTGTTGAACCTATTAAACGTACAAAAAAGCAAACCGGCCAGCGTATATTTTATAGCTTCTCTCGGGCTCTCATTGAAATAAGTAATAATAGTAATAACATTCAATTCCATCTCATTCATATTCTCTTTTTCTCGTAACAATACAGTATAAGGCTCGGCTTTTTTGTAGATACGCGAAGGGATAGCCCGACGGCATTTAATATGTAAAAGAAGGCAAGGTTACACTCACACAAATGCATCTATATCAGTGTAAGGTGTATATGTAGTGGAGGGATTCCCCAACTTTTTACAAACACAATCAAAGTGTTATGTAATGTTTGCTCGTATCCGCAAGCGTACACGGACTGCTACTGTTTGTGCGAATGTCGATATTATACATACATTACCGGCCGCCTTGTATTAGTCATAGGTCATTAACATTTCTGTTATGCGTTGTTTATTTTTTGTACAATTTTATTGGAGTAATGTCCTTGGCGGTGAATATGTAGCTACTGAAATAATTTTCATTCATTAGGTATTGTTTGAACAATTTGTAAGTGTAAGTTTAAAGCAAATCTAAGGCTACCTTCAAGTCTCACTGATTTTCTCTTTTAGCAAAATGTTTACCTTTGTTTACATAAAATTTACTTTTTAGGTCATAATTGATATTGATAGCCCTGTGTTCTGAATTATAGTTTGAATTCTAAGTTTAAAATAATTTGTTTATTTCTGATTTTCAAGTCACGTCAGTTAGGTAACTCTGGTTGTTATCATAGTTCTCTGATCTGATGGTTTTACCAAATAACAAAACTTGACGGTTTGATCAGTTTATAAAAATAAAATAAAATAAATATAATTCCGCCCATTATCCCCGACGTAGTAGGCAGGGGTGAAATTAGTACACACCAGTGACGTTTAATGTGTACGAGTGTTGCCTACGATCAGCCGATGATATTAAGACACGCGAATTGGTTGGTGGCAAGCCTGTCGGCATATCGGGCACATAAAGTCTGAATAATCTCAATAAACCATTTTTTCGCCTGCCCTGAGATTTGAACCCAGGACCACGTACATCTTATACCGACACCGGCACCGCTATGCCAACGAGGCGATCAGTTTATACATATATTTAATCCCTATAGGAAGTGACTTCTGAGCTGGTGGATATCCTTGCCCCTGACAATTATAATTAATTCTGTACGTATATTTAAACCAATATTGTTATTTTATAGCACAGTAATACAATAATACGCCGACGGTTCACATAATGGTCCGCGGTGACTTAATAATTATTTATTATTTAGGTATATATAATTGGAATGAAATATTCATTTTTGTTGGTCCTTACAACTAGTCCAAATTAACTCATACGTGATAATCAAATCGATTTTTGTGTTTGAATCTTCACTCGTTATTCAATTGACCAAATTGTGGTATTCGCCGCGGAAATGTTTTGTTTATGAAACTTTGTAATAATCATTTGGTACTGTACCGTACACGTACTATCGTACGTGAAATTATGTAATACAAATATCTTTATTATCTCAAACAGTGATTTCTTCTAGCATGACTTGAACATAACATAAATGAAAAATATATAAAAAATGGCTCACAACATTTCTTTCGGGTTACAATTATTCACTTAGAATAAAATTATGCAAGACAGCCAAGTCCTGTTTCTCGTCTGTACTTATTTGTAAAAAACTTTGATCCGAACGCCGATTTCAAACAGCATAAAAGAAAAAATCAAATAAAATATACTCATTAGAAGTACACTCCAGTCATTTCAAGTCTACTTATCAAGTTTCTTTCATCGTCAAGACATATTTCGGATCTTACATGGACATAAAGACACTCAAATAAAATATTCAGTGGCTCTGTCACAATTGTTTCAAAAATCCAATATTTGGCTTTGTTATAATTTACCGTATATCTCAAATATTTAAATTTCAAAATTTTGATACGTTAGATATTGTCATAACACAATTATATTTTACCACCTTATAACTGTGCAACCTGGTTAAAGACCACAATTATCTTAAAAAGATATTATTCGTGTTACTATTTTCCAGAATGCTTGAATATCCGTTCTAGAGAATTTAAATTCTGATTGGGCATTTAGCTAACGTAACATTAAGCGGACCACATCCTAATCTGCTTAAATTTACGTACCTACATTATATTTGTATATATGACCTAGACCACGTTTCTACTGTTCACGAATTTATGCCTGAGAAACGCCGATGTGACGGCTAGTGAACCTCGTCGCGATACGTCATTTTGGCGTTTCTAAGTTTTACCATAGTATATACTGTCCTTTGTCTATGTAGCTTAGATGCTACTTGAGATATAGGTTATTTTAATTAACTATACTTTTTTATATTTATTTGAACGGCCAACAGCTGTTATAAAGAATTATTTTATACATTATATCTAAGTGTGGGTGTCTGGTTGTGTATGTGAATCAAAATTGAAGGTTTATTATTACTTCTTTCTTTTATCATGCGTTTTGAGGTTCTTTCCTAACATTTTGAGGCGAAACCACGTTGCTTTGCAGACGAAATGTCGTTAATAGGCATTTTTGTGTAGGCTCTAATTACATCGGAACTCCTATAATCGGCGGTTATAAAAACATAATTGACTAAGGCCTTGAAATGACATAATGGAAATGCAGTTTAAATGCGGTCACACCTGGCCAGATTGGAATCCGGTCACATATCTAACGGTTTGAACTTGCACTATCGCGTTTGATTCTATGAGGTAACAATGTGCCAATTAAACTTGCTAATTTCATTCACTAATGTTGCCAAGAAGCTAGAAGGAAAACATAGTTATAATATGTAAACAAATATTACATAATATATCGTAACTGTATTTGCTTTACGTAATACGTACATATAACTATGTCTTTACATTTAATTATTTTGTTTTGATAGTTGTTTTTATAACATACGAGCCAATCTCTTGAAATCTTCTGATGATAATATATAACCGTCTCCTGTGTACAGTAGACACCATTAAGTATTGAGATATAAAGACGATTATTTCTTGTTGCTGGGGGGAACCTTTTACACGAGATAGTGGAAAAAAATAGATTATATTTGGTTAATAACACTTGTACTATTTCACAATTATATATTTATTTATTTAAAGCC
>DVZW01000193.1:0-11992 GCA_018237805.1 Mesosemia grandis
CGAATCCAATGATACCTCATATGTCAAAAACCGCCCTGCCATTCGGGCTGTAGTGCGTGTCAAAGAAATGGATATACATATATACACTCGAAAAACATGATCCTCCCACCACCGGGTAAAAATATAACTCATTGCTGTCTGGGCATAGAAGATCTATGAGAATATCTAAATTATTATAAAATACATTTATGAACGCATCATTAGTCTAACAGTGCCAGTGTCAATGTAGATTCACGAGAGCTTGGATTCAAATACCAGGTCAGTTAATAAGTTGAATCAGTTGTTTCAGTTTTTCTGAGAAACTTAATCATCCGAGATAAGATATGTGCCCGATCTGGCGTCGGGCTTGCCACCTATCACATCATGAGAGTTAAATATCATCGGCTAATTGTGGGCCTGCTAGTGTCATGTAGATGGTTTGGTACACACCTAGTGATTCACCTCTGACTACCCAATGGAGGATTATGGGGGATATTTATTTATTTATATCAACGTAATAAAACATAAATGATTGTTAGAATTTTTGTATATTTGTTTGTACGTTTGCACGCGATAGTTTCGACCGCTAAACTCATTGAGTTGCGGTTTTCACTTATGTATTGTGGAAAGCTTCACTTAAAATTCATTGTTTTATTTCAATCATAATTCAAAAGTTATATCTATTCAAGAATCACGTCGAACAAATCAATACGGAGGACGTCTCGAGTAATAGCTAGTTTCATAGAATACTTGTATTTAATACTTGGACTAGATTACGCACTAGACCTATTGCATTAAAATTACGCTAATTACAATTAATTTAGTCACAAGGTTGGTAATGCGATTAATACCTTAAGTGTATATACATAGGTGACGGGAATCTCTTACCATCAGGAGATCCGCGTGCTTGTTTTTCTACGCGATAAAAATGAACACTTACAATTTCCTATTTAGAATATTTTCCCTACGCCAAATAAAACAAATTGAAGTCAAAACAAAATATCAAAACAACGAAGAATATTGAATGTATCCAAAACGAAAAATTATGGGAAAGCCTTTTAGTCATCTTATAGCAGTATTTGAATGGTGTTAATTTACTTCTGAATTGGCACAACTCCCGAGTGTAGTCTTCAATAGGAGGTTCGGTCAATATACAAGCTCGAAATTGTATATGGAAAATGTTTGAAATATAAATGGAGGTAAGAGCAACTCGAAACGAGGGTGATTTTGTAAAGGCTTTAGCTGTTTTCAATAGTCGACTGTTTAACATTGCTCATTGAGCTGCTTCTGTTTTGCTTTTCAAAACATTGTATAGAAATCGGCTGGCACTTTAAAAGGTGAAGAGCCTTAACACCTTTTAAACTATTTTACTTATTTGTTTGTTTCTGTAAACACTTAATTGTTATCATATTAACTGTAAAACAAGCAATTATTAAACTTCTTCTTCTTCGTCGTGTCGATCTTGTCAGAGTGGTCGTGTTGTAATTATTAAACAGGAGAACAAAAAGCCCAACTGCAAAAGCCCCTTTTTTTCATTTGCGAGCGCGATTTTGAAAACTTGTATATTCTTTGTCACTACAATGACGAACGTTTGGGCTGTAGTACGTTCCATACAATGAAATGGACATACATACATACACACGCTCCAAAAACATAGCCCTCCTACAAGCGGCTAAATCTAGCAGAAGCCGGCGCGCGTTGCAATGCATATTAAGAAAAATCAAATTTAACGAAAAGCAAATAGTTAGTTATTTTTATGCACCAAAACAAAACTCGATATCTATCCATAAAATATATATGGGACCACTTCTAAAACTATGTCTACCTAATAAAAAACAATATTTAAAATCGGTTAATAATTGCCGGAGTAATCGCGTAACATCGTGTATCATTCATTTTCATACTAATATGTAAATACAACCCATTCCTTTTTGAAGTTGTGTAATCAAATTTATATAAGACCACTACCGAAATATGACCTACGTAACAAAAATATCGATTAATAATTGATGGTATAATCGCGTAACATCGGGTAATATACATACAAAAAAGATCATACAGTCGAATTGAGAATGTCCTCCTAGATGTCGGTTAAAAAAATATTTTTACCAAAACCTTTTTCAGAGAATTATGAACAAAGTTGCTAAGTATATCAATTATTAACTACCATCGTTTTTTCTACCATAAAAGGTGAAACATTGATTTTTATAGAATAGATAAAAATAAAAATATATTAAAATAAAAATAGCCTTTAATAATACAACTGTTTAATTTGCCTTAAGACTACTGAATGCATTTATTATATAACATAACTGGTGATCACATAAATGATGATGATGAGGCGCCGAAAAGGTGACTACTAACAACTTAGTAGTCACCTTTTCAGCGCCTCTTCCAACCCCTTTCCTGGATACAATAAGGTTCTTACTTTCAAATTTCCTACATAGACTGCGTTTTTTTTCCTTTTGTATGTGTTATCTATTTTGTTTTATTTTATTTATAATAATTAAACCTTAGTCGTGTGGTGCTGGCCTAGAATGTCACCACCCCTAATTTATTCGTAAATATTTAAAGACAATAAAGGATTACTATTTAAAGGATTGGAATAAGTATCATTCCGTGTATATTATACCTTATTGCGGCTACTCAGTCTCAGAAGCAGTTTCCCATCGCGTGTCTCCTATCCCAAATTCTTTTTACAAATCCTGTTATCCTTTCCTTTTCTGCTTCTGTCTCCTTCTTTCACGTTGGGATGTGTGACTTGGATGAGGTTTTCCCCCCGTCCATTTAGCGTTTTTATCGGGTAAATTTTCCGTTCAAGGAAACGTGGTATCTGCCCTCTCCTAAATAAGACAATAGACCTTAAGATTTAGACCGTAGATTTAAACCGTAATTTAGACCGTTGACTTACACTATTATTCATGATATAGACATTAAAATATGACATACACGAAATAAACCTTTTTGGTTAAATATTATAACATTTATGACACAAGTTGTTTTATAATCTACGTACTAAAATAATCATGACACGTTATTAGTCAATACATTTGTAATAAGGTAAGGGAATACAATATGGCCAGGGCTGCAATAAATTCACGCTATCATATGTTATTATTCAAAATAAATATGTGAAAGTCACTTGATTATATTTTGAATGCAACCAAATAAAGTTAGATAAAATACAGATCAAATGTAGATGACGCTTACAATCATTTGAATATGGTATTAAGGCCAATAAGACCAAATTTAAAAAAAATATAGATAATCCATTTTTAATTTGGTCTTATTGGTCTTGTTATTATGCCATCTTATTTCTAATTTTTTTCATTAAAAAGATGCCAAAACGTCTTTACTTTAGGATTGTCAACAGAAAGTTTTATAAAAATAAAAAACAAAATAGTTATTGAATATGCACTTACCTTATTTAAAATTTTCTTTTGGACGGCTACACAAATTACATTACAGAAATTTAGATACCTATGAAATAAGCCAGAATTTTGTACATGTGATATATATTTACAAACTTTATTTTCTCACAACGTTAATTCGTGGAATTATTGTTAAGAAATCATAAAAAAGAATTGAATTGGATTTTGTTCGAATTTAAGGATGTTACATATTTACAATAATTGTGATTATTTTTAATCAATTATCCAAGAAATGGTGAAGTTTCAGAGGCATACGGTAATACCACGTGTACATGAGCCCACGCCAATTCGTCAAAAGAAAGGGTTAGATGTAAAATATTTATTGAAAGTACTGGCCCTTGTGATGGATATTGTAATTCAAATAATCGTATTTGTTCTTTTTATGTGGTTACAAGGTATCAAAATCAAACCTCCAGACTTCTCTATTAACGTATTTTAAGCCTTATGAATTAAATTGATTAGGGCTTTTGGTGCCTTTTGTTAAAAATCACTGACCAAGGAGGTTCTGTAAGTTGGGTCGAAATTTGAGAATGTCTATAGGTATTCAATGAGACGTTTGTGGGCTATATGGCACACCGACTTTTGTTACTTAAGATTAGAAGAATTAATAGTAATCAAACATGTGTTTTTAACATCAAAGTCTTAACTCCGATCGACATACATTATATAAATATTCTTTTAACATGGGCAGCTCGTTTCACCGGAGACTACGGTTATTGCGGAAGCATAGGTCCGATGCGCATAACCGGCTGAGCTCTAGATCGTTCGCCAAAATAACGACAACGCAGTGTAGTCCATAATTGAATTCAGTTAATTGGTTCACATAAAAAAGTCTATAATAATTCTTTTTGATGTGATATAAATTTACGTTCGTTAGTAGAAAACTGCGAAGGAGAGGGAGAGGGTTTTTTATCTCATAGGAAAGCAAACAACCGGATAGATCTCCTGATAGTAAGAGATAACTGTCGCCTATATACACCAAAGGTGTTAATGGTGGATTGTCAATTTTTACTCTGGGATAATAAGACTCTTCTGTAAGTGTATCGGTTACTCTCCAAAAATGCTACACGACTATGGTAAGCGTTTGTATTTTGCGGATGGAATGATTAAGGTGGTGGTACCAATCCAGGCGAGTTGGAGCACGAGTCTATCAACTAGTAGTCACGATAATAGTTCGTTATAAAATGTTCGCGTGCCCTTTACTATCTGCCTGGCAGTAAGGCAGTTGGCATATTCTTCACGCGAACCTCGAACCAACACGGAACCAAGGGTAGTAGTAGGATAAAAATGGATAATAGGATACAACTTTCTCTGTAACATAATTATCTACTTTAATGGGATACTCACGATTTGATGATCACGTGGTCACGGCGAGACGGCATCAATAATATAAAGCATGCCAAAAATGACGTACTTATTACTGCCTTAACACGCGGTTGTAAGTTATGAATGTCAATAAGTATAAAAGGCAGTGAGGGGTAATCGCACCCGCTCCTTCCAATTTCGCCCTATTCAATCCGCGATTTGCAATGTACCTACATCAATTTTTACAGTGATTTTTCTCCCTGCTGTTAGCGTTTTTGATTTCATAAAACAACCCCTTGGAATTACTTGAGCCTAACACATATTAATTCTCGTTGTTTCTGTTTGGGATGTTTAAAATAATACATGCCGATAATTATAAATATACACTTGAATTTATTTTGGCTAAATTTCTTTTGGGTAAAAGTGTATATACATTTTTATTTTTTTCGCAATTCAAAGCATCCTTGGGTTCATTAAACATCATGATACACACACACACACACATACACACACAACTGTTTCACTTCTTCAACATTTAACTATAGACTCTCTTTAAGAACTATCGTTGATGTGGTCTTGACTCCGCCTCCGTGTTGGCGCGACCAATTTGTCGAAATGAAGTCGGACATACGATCGAGACGATACGAGTTTGTTCTAAGGGATTAGAACAAACTCTATCGTCTCGACTCAATCGTATCGTTTTTGGGCGATTTGAAATGTCTGACCCAAGATATTGTTTCGACATTTCAAATCGTCCCAAAACGAAATGATTCATCAACGTGGTTTTGGCGCGTGGTTCTCTCTGCTTACCCCGCAATGGACCTGGCGTAATGATATAATAATAATAAACTTGTAATTTTTGCTGTTCACCAAACTCTGCACAGACAACAGGTTCACACCTGCGTTATTGTTGTATAGTCACAACTCTATAGAGAACTAGGTGTCGCCCGCGACTTCGTTCGCGTGAAAAACATGAACAAAACTATCCCACGGGAACCGTACATTTTTCCGGGACAAAAAGTAGTCTATGTGTTATTCTGATGTATAACCTATATTACTGTAAAGTTTCATCCAGATCAGTCTAGTAGTTTTTTTGAGAAAGAGTAACAAACATCCTCACAAACTTTCGCATTTATAATATTAATAAGATGGTCGCGCTTTAGTTGATGGCGGAGTAAAGTGTAACGTAATCCTAAGAAACAGCATTAAAATGTTTTTCGTTAAGTAAAAATATCTGGTGTGATTTAAAAATTCACTTTTGACCTGTCCAATCAGAAGTCTTTCAAATATATCCTATGTTTGAAAACTCCTACTGACTGGGATCCACCCACGTGATCGCGTTTATTGCATACATATAAATGTCAAATCATACATTTAAAAATCCTTTTTACCAACACGTTGCTTCCAATTGGATATTGCTAATTTAACGGTTCTTTTTATCTTATAGGAAAACAAACAAGCAGAGGGATATCTTGATGGTAAGTTCGCCCAAGTATACTTACGTCTTACCTACACCATTGGTGTGTTGCCAACTAACTGTTGTTTAAACATATATGGATAAAAAAAATAAGTTGTATAGGTATCTAATCAATGTAAGCGTGAGGTTATTATAAATTAAGTGAGTAGGTAAGTTAGGTAGTTAGGAATTATAAATTGAGAATTTCGTTAGGCAAATTGAACATTTGTAAAGGAAATAAAGAAAGAATATTCCTAACAAGAAAACTCGAATAAACTATTGGTTAAAAAAAAAAGATACGGTTATACGGGGTGAATAGAATAATTATGTTAGGCTAAAAGAAAAAAAAATTAATTAAATAGATATTCGTTGATAAAATATTTAAATAAGTCTTTAATAATATTCTTATTGATCCATCTGGATGCCTATCTAGGCATATTTGGAAAACTATTTAGGATTACAGTAGATGAAAAATGTGTGTCGAGTTTTAATAGCTATTGGAATTATAATTTTGTTACGTCTGAAAAAGTTATTACATGAATCTAACGAGTTTTTTATATGAAAGTTAATGGTTTCCATATTGCAGTAATTACAGTCTTATTCTCATGTCTTTGGACAAATATTAGCTGAACCTAATTTAAAGTAAGACATTCCTCGCATCGGCAGCGATCATTTTTATCATTCGCCCAAAGGGGCAAAAATAGAAGTCTTTTGACCTTCATTGTGCAGGTATAGAAATATTATCATTTTTGGAAAATAAAAAAAAACAAATAAGGTTACAATATATAATAATACCATAAATAAACAATAATGTCGTTTTGTAATACATTAATTTATTGCAGTTGCGCCATCTAGCATCATATCTTTAAATTAGTTTGTTAACACAACTAACAGACAGTAATACTAAGCATTGCTAGATGTCACTGTACCAAAATATAAGAAGGCAGTTTCTTCTCGTTCCGCTAGGTGGCGGGAACCACTAGATAGCGCTTTGAATTACATTGTACATTGCGCAACTTATTGATTATTTTGTCAACTTAGCTATATTTGTAAACACTAGATAATAATACTAATGAAACCTAAGTATTTTTCAATACCAATAGACATCGTAAGATTATATTAGTCATATTAGATTTAGGAAGTTAGGTACGTACTACGTAGGTACATTATAATGATAATAATTAATCAAGCCAACGGTTGGGTAAAAAAATTGCCCTCGTTGCCTATACTTCCTTTAAAAGAGACCGCAAATAATTTAACTTTCAAGAAAAACACCTCACACTATTTAACATACCTATCTATAACTTTAATTAGGAATCTTAGCTTCAATCTAAGCAGAGTTCTTGGCATTAGTTCCAATTTAAACAGAATATTAAAAAGTGGGTAATTTTTTTTCTGGTAAATCTACCGGATTGATACCACCGCCTTACATATCCCTGCCGCAATAACGTCAGTGCTTGTCACTTTGGACCTTTAGATAGCCGGTACACTAACACAAGATCCTAGTCTCAAGGATTGCAACACGCTAATTATGCCATTGCTGTAGGTATGTAGGAAGTGTATATCACTTATTATATATCTACTCGTTTGCCTTCATATACAAAAAGTAAGTATTAAGTATAGGTATCGTATTTGCTTTTCTGTTTTAAAGAAATTGATATTATCTAGGTACCTATGCAGTGGCGTGAAGCATCCACATAATAATTATTATACCATCGTGCCTATTTGGTTTCCTCAACATTTATCACACATTTCATTCTCGTCGGTTTCGGTGACTCTTGACTAGGCTTGATCAATTTTGATCAAAATAAATCAGGTGTGGTGCCTCATGGTATGTATATCAGTTCTTTGCTAATTACTTAGATCCTATTGTTGAGGTTTTTAAGAATGCTTAAAAGTTACATATCAAAGAGAGAGCGAGAAAGAGAGTGAGAGAGATAGCCAACACATGCCATCCCACATTTCTTCTACGTGTTACTGTGTTACTAGGCCGTTCATAAAACTTGTGTTGCTATCAATGTTAATCGTTTGAGATGACTGTATGTATTTCTAGTTCAGTTTAAATAGCTGACGTTCACCTATAACCTTATTAACCGATGTTAGAAAAGATGAACGAAGTCTTACATTCAATCTCCGGTCAGGCTTATTTCGAAAAACTTTTTAACTGCCCGGGTTTGGACATGTCTTCGATTCGACCGCTTGTCACTTCACTGGACTTAGTAGTCATCGCTGTGGCAGTACTAGTGCACTCGAGTATAATATTTAGCGGTTAATATTCGTGATGATATAATAATACTAATATAAAAATTTATAGCTTTGATTTGTTACAAATAAATTTTAGTATTATATACTTATGTTTAGTTCTAACACATCGTAGTTGGCAATCCTAGACTCATAAGTTATGTAACCTTTGACGGCTATGGAAATTGGCATAATGAGATTATTTATTACGTGTGCAATATATCGTAGCGAATCTTTATATAAATATGCCAAGACTAAATAGTTCTGTATCACGTTTGTTAGGGTGCTATTAACGAAGAATTCAATAGAAAAAACTGTTGCTTTAAACTCAGATTTCGACCTGCGAAGCCGGCCGCGAGGTTCACAATTTTTTTTATAGAAAAAGGTAACATACGAATATGAGGTTCACTTGATGGGTATCTGATTACCACCGCCCGTGCATGACCGCCACAACAAGTGCGTTTCAATTAGGTATTGCCGGCCGTAAAGGAATGAATAGTCCCTATTCTTGAAGGTTCCTCAATTGTCGTTGACAATTTGTTCTAAGTATAGTGTTGTGTGAGGCAAAAAATGCCGAATTAATCGATGTATAAGAAAAAGCACTTCTTCATAATTAATAGATGCTACATTAAAAACTAAACTAGACTCTTTGGGCGAGAAGATTAATAAGCATATGAAACAGTAAGACTTGTATAGGTAGGTACCAACAAGATAAGGGTAGGTACAATTTGCAAAAATAACTACTTAAGTCGGTACATCTCTCAATTATTCCCTATTTTTATACTGTATGTTATATAGAAATACGTGCGATGATAATTATTTGACGCCTTGGTTCCCGAAGGAGTAAAAAACAGAGCTGTAATTTGTAGGTACCTACCTACATTTACTTTCCACCAGTGCAACCACGGTTCGTCGTTAATAATTAAGTCCCATAATGCGAGATGCAAATGTTGGGTACATATCCATCGCCAGGCAGTTACATTATTCAAAAATACTATAAATCTCATTGACCCAGTTGCCTGACCTTGGAACTGAACTCAGGACATCGTTTATAAATGAAACCGGTACAACAGGTAAAACAAGGCGATAAATCACTATTTATATTTGTATCTTTATTCGAATATACAGTAATTGATAGTGATATAAACATAAATAATAATAATTACATTATAATGTCGGCCTTGACTTCGGTAGGTACCTACCAAAATGCTGTCATTGACAGCTTTGATTATTAGTGGATTGTTGCAGATTGATGGCGGATTATATTAGATAAGTCTACCTAAGAATTTGCACTCATAGATATCTTGTTTTGATAACAGCATTGGTCATGAAATAAGCAACTATACACAGTGACGGATTATCCACGTAGCAAGAGGAGTAAATGGTACGGGCCCTGCGGGTTAGAGGTTCCGCGCACCAATGCTTTCTGACCGTAAATAAATATCAGTTTAGATATCGTGAAAATATTTATCATGAATTAGTATAGTACTGACTAGGAAAGAATTAATATAAATGTATGACTATAAGTAATGTCTAAAAGGCCCAAATCAACGAGAAGGGCCCCTTGATAAAATTTTCTACAGGCCTTGCGCTGGCTTAATCCGGGACTGATTATTCCTACATACTTATTCTTTTATTTTTCCCCACGCATGGTAAGTAGGTACTTTCAAGTCTCACTATAACCAAGATATGATGTATGAATCACGTCGTAATTATTCGCCTTCATGACAAGATTCGCTTGGAAATAACCAGACATGTATCTGGATAAGTATCTAAGTTTAAAAAGCGGCAATGCTTCTGGTGTAGCATATCTCAAAAATCTAAATTATTTATTTTTCATCTATGTAAACTTTTTTAGAAATATTACCCATGTAGATGATTAAAAAAATATTTTACCACCAATTCGGAGATCTGGTTCTGGATCTCCCCAGTGTGGGAAGACCCGAATAGAAACCTCTCGAATGCTCCTTAAAAAAATACATTTTTAAAACTAATTATATACAGGTAACTTATTAAGTAATAATAGATACTATGATCTTTTTAAATAACTAAGTAACATTATTTTACAAATAAACAGTTACTTTAGTTCTATGTGAAACTACCATTGTGTTAAAATTATTTCCATGTGTAGTTATTATCCATATATTGGTTTATGGTATAATATGATTTTTAATGAAAAATCTCTCAATATGTACTTAATTTTTTCTTCATTCAATGGGCAGTTTATTATAGAATCTTAGATACACAAATTCCTAACTTGTGATAACTAAGTGATAACTTGCACTTTGCTAATCTAAACTAAGGAAATAACAATATGCCTTAACTTTACAAAGGCGGTGGTGATTATTTATCATAAGGAGAACTTCATGTCCGCCAGAAGACATGATTGTTTTAATCTCACTTATCGGACGAACACTATTAACTATTCCTCCAATCGACATAACAAATAGTACCTACTCATGATAAACTATTCGATTAAACGACTCCGCACATTCGGTCCAGTATAGGTATGTCTAAGTGACCTAACAAATATGATCAAGTGTCTGTTTGAGCGAACCAACGAATCAAGTGTTCATAAGCGACCCAATACCAAAATATATCTGTGTGTGCAAAATACTACACATATAATTATGTTACTCACATGTTTATATTTTTTATTCACACTGCTGTTGTCACCATGTGATTTAAGAATTGGTTCCTACATGGCACTGTGCCAGTTCAAATGTTTACACTTTAAAACCGTGACAATGTGAACAAAATATCCCACACAATCTTTAAAATAGAATTTTACGATTCTCACAAATTCGGGATGTTTACAGAGAATTGTATTCTTAGTGAAATAGTGGGCGTTTGATTATTCACGAGAAGTTAGATCGCAAGCCTGTTAGGGTGGGTCGAAACTCGAGTGTCAGTGTGAGCAAGCACCATATTAGTACCTACCATTGATTATTTATTATTGGTCTGTGGTAAGAGAACCTTCGCTCTCCTTATTTACATACTAGGTACTTAGTTCGATAAATTCTATAATTATCTATCAGCTATAAATTTATCGAAATATCTATAAGGGTTCAACGATGACTCGCCCACATTGGTACCTTCGCTTTACTTATTCCTGCAGCAATAACCTGTGACTGCCGTGTTCCGGTTGGAGGGTAAGACAGCTGGTACACTTATACAGGTCCAAATTTTTAGGTTGACAACGCACGTTATAATCTCTTACTCTCAGATGTTATCCAAAGCTTGTTTAGCATAAAATGCGATAAAAAAAATATCGGTATGACTGGGGGTGTAACATTATAAAGATGATAGATATCAATTGAAACTTTAGTACACCTGCGTCTAGACAAAGACATTTCGCCCCATTATAATTTATGGTAAGCCTATATCTAAATATGTTACAAACCAATGCCGGAGTTCTTTTTTATAATAATCAAAAATAATCTTGGTTCATATCGCTAACCACTGATCGATCGCAGAGGCGAATTTTTTTTAGCTGCATTCCATTGAACTTTAATTTATAATTTATAATATATCAGAGCATTCACCGAATGGGTGAATAAGGAGCGATGCATATTTCCTT
>DVZW01000194.1:0-11989 GCA_018237805.1 Mesosemia grandis
TTATTGCGGCAGGAATAAGTATAGCGGTGGTACCAATCCTAGCGAGTCATCTCAGAACTCCACCACCTAGTAGTCACGATGATAATGACTTCTAAAACCTTCGCTCGCCTTATTGATAGTATTTATTATTATTTTCCCAATAACAACAAGGACAAAAATATTTTATTGCACATCTAGGACCTCATTAAAGAAATAGGAAAAATGGCCTGGATGCGTAAAGATTCGCCTGGTCTGGGTTATTGGTTCGATTCGCAGGTCGCGTATTTTTTTCATAGAAAAGGGAGGCAAACGAACAGAAGGCTCGCCTGGTGGTAAATAATTGCCACCGCCTATGTACAACCTCCACATCAGAGCTTCAGTTAAGTTTCCGGACTTTAATAAGCCGTTAATACGTATGTTTATTTCTATTACTAATGACTGTTAATAATTATCTTTTCAGGTAACAGACATGCAAACTGTAGTTTTAACCCCTGACGCAATAGATCTATTTCAATCACCTACATTATTTAATCATATGCGGAGATTGGCCAAGGAAAGAGACCACTATCTTCTAAACTGGGCTTCGCTTGTTCTTACTGAAGGTCTATGTGATAATGAGACTGACAATAAAAATGGCAAGAATCGATCAACGCAAAGTGTTAATCAGAATAATGGAGAGAGCCAACATCTGGCTGTTGAGCTGGCAGATTGGAAGGCACGCTTAAGGAAACAAAGACAAGAGCTGTAAGTTTTTTTTTTTACAATATCGCATTTGACGTATATTCTCCTCCTCTCTCCGAGTTTTATAGAGGGAATGGAATACAAGATTAGATAACGTGGTATTAGAACGAGAATGGCAAAGTTTTAGAACCACTGAGAATGAGATTTCCGCAGAATTTACTGCCAATCCTTTAAATGAGTCGACTTTATACACCATATCAAATTAAAGTTTTTAAACGTAAATACAGCTGTATTACTAAAATTACATCGCACTATTGTAACTGGTATCTCTATTTATATCTATATTTACTATCCGACCAGGGAATCGTTGTTTAGCCATTCTTTAATCTATTTGAACACACAAATAAATTCATCAAAATTGGTCCACACGTTTCGGAGGAGTTCAGTCTCACACGCCTAAAAGATTTTTATATTTATCGACATTAATTGTTGTTAAGGCCAAACTTGCAAATAAATTTCTTATGTCATAATTAAACAGACCACACGTTTATCTTAATAGAGAATTAGATGAGTCGTGCAATAAGCTTCACTATTCGATAGGAGTAGCGCTGCTATTACCTGATTTGTTCTTTTTGAAGATCGGATCAGGCATACGATCCGGAGGATTTTTGGATCGAATCGAAACCATGTGACCCGATTATCGGCACAGAAGCTTGGAAGCACAGGACTTGTAATATTATTTCCTTGGATAGATATTTTTTATATCATGAACAAGCCGACGGATCTCCTGACGGAATGGTATCACTAAACGCACAATTAACATTTTTGGTGCGTTGCCTTTAGCGTTTAAGGGGTTGTTTAAATATTACGTTAATATACCAATTTTAAATATGCTAAAATTCTGCTTGCATAATACTTGAATTAATTGCATTATAGCACTTTTACTATATCACTGTTATTATTTAGAGTTTAAAAACCAACCGGTTTCGCCATTTAAAGCATCCTCAGTTGTGTAGCCCTGAGGATGCTTTAAATAGCGAAACCGGTTGGTTTTTAAACTCTAAATAATAACAGTGAAGTAGTACAAGTGCTATAATACAATTTAAAATGGAATTTCACCAAGTGCCGACGATGGAAACTATAAATTATATACTTGAATGACCTTAGTTTACGTCTTAACTTATCCTATAAACTGGAATCACTTAGTAGGTACGATGATGGTGATTTATTTAGTAGCCTCTTACGAGCTGCCTAGCAGCAGTTAAAGCTCCCTGAAAGTATCTATTTTAAGAGTGAATAACCCAATTCTTAGTTGTAGGTTATAAGTAAAGAATATTCAGACCTTTTCTTTCAAGGTATGTCAACCTGGTAAAGTTGGACCTACAAATCGCGTCGTGTTGTGATTGTGACAAAAGTTTGGGGGAATTTTGTTGCGGAGCGTATAGGTATTGTTGTTTGGAACCAAGAGCCATAAATAGTAACTATACACTAATTAAATAGTAACTATACAATAATTAAATATTTACATTATTTTGCAGAGAAGAAAAGTCGGAACAACTATCAGAGTGTCGGGAGGAATTAGAACACACAAAACTAGTTTTGGCCAAATTACGCACTGATAGTCAAGAATGGTTCAATGAGGCTAGAAAGGCAGCAGCTTATAGGGACGAAGGAGATGCACTCAGAGAAAAAGCAGAACGATGTGACAGGTAGTTATTTTTTTTCGTTCTAATCCCAATTCGTGCCAATCCCTGTCACCAGACGGACACGAACCAATTCTGGACAATTAAAAAAAATCGATAAATATTATTCCTGCCTTAGTTATTCCTGCCGCAATAACGTCAATGCTTTAATAATTTTGTTTCGGTTTGGAGGATAACTTTGCCTGCACACTTGCGCAACTTAACATTAAGACTGTCATTTTAATCAAAATATTTTAGGGACACACATTAACACCTTTGGTGTGAATAGGTGACGGTTACCACTCACCATTAAGAGAACCGTCTGTTTGTTAAATAAGCAGATTTTATATCGGTTGATAATTGAGACAACTTGTTAAAAAACGGTTCCGTACCATTATATATAAAGAGTCTTAGTAATAGTCCAGATCCAGAGTATAATCCGTTTATACTCTGGATCTTGACTTGGATATGAAACCCCGTAAAATGTTCGAAGTTCCGCATCCAAAGAGATATACTTGAAAGTTGAATTGAAATGACGTTTTAAAGATTTTAAATAACCTAATTATATTTTATAGGTTAGAACAAGAAATCCAACGATATCGCGACCGCTTGTCTGATGCTGAATATTACAAAACGCGCGTAGCTGAATTGCGAGAAGATAATAAAGCTTTAATGGAAACTAGGGATGCCTTGGAAGAACAATTACAGAAATCCAGAAAACGAGCAGAACAATGTTTAACGTTAGAAGCAGCTATGATTAAGCTGAAACGAGAGGCTAATGATATTGCATTGGTATATATTTTTTGTTATGTCTCATGTTTAAATCCCATGTTAAAGAATATTTTTTATTTAAATAAAGAATAAATCAACAAGCAAAAATCATGATACATCTTCCAGTAAACTTTATTCAAATTTATCCAAGTTTTAAAAATATATAAATAACTGTCTTATCATCATGATAGGACATAGTTTTTACAAGGGATCATCCACAATTAATGAAACTGTATGCAAATGAAAGATTGTAATATTTATATTTTAATTAATTAAATTCAAAATTCCAATTAAATTCCAAAAAAAGGAAAATATCCTCAAATTTTATGGTCCCACTAAAGCCAAAGGGGGAATCTATACCAGTCAAAAAATAATAAATACTAACTAAGTATTTTTTTCTAGGAACGCGATGCAGATCAACAAAAAATCCAAGAATTGATAGAGGAAAATAATCACTTGCAATATATAACAAGATCAGTTTTAAGTGAAAGTAACCATAGTAATTTGGACACTGATAATGAAGGTGAAAATACATTAGAATCAGGGGAAAATAGTTTATCTGAGCAATTAACTAGTAATGCTCAAGCTAGAGCTTTAAAGTTAGAATTAGAAAATAAAAGACTTCATTCAACAATAGACAGCTTAAGAGAACAATCGATACTGGAAAGTAGCGATAAAGTTTTAGATTTAGAAAAGGAAAAGAAAAGATTGGCTTTGAAATGTGAACAACTTCAAGAAAATTGTAATAGATTGAAGCAACAAAACACAGAGCTTGAAGAAGTTTTTAAAAATGCTTTAGAAGAAAATAGAAAATTACAAGACTCATTAGACAGCCAAAAAACATTATTAGATAGACAAGCTATTGATAGAGATTCAGAAAAAAGTAAACTTCAAGAATTTGAGAGACATTTACAATCATTAACTAAAGACAAACAGCGGATCCAGATGTTATGTGATTCAATACAACGTAGGGCTGATGATTTAGAAAAATCTTTGGACACTAAAACAAAGGAGTTAAATACTGTTAAGCCTGAAGCTGAAAAAGTTACTCGGCTAATCATAGAAGCTGAGGAACTAAAAACAAAGTTAACTTACAGTGAAAAAGAAACACATAATCTACATCGTGAAGTTTATAAACTAAAGGAAGCTGTGGAAGAAAAAGATGTTAGCCTTGATACAATAACTACTGATAATGAATTAAAAGACAGGGAAATTGACAGATTAAATAGACAGTTACAGGTCAATCAAACTTTAAGCTGCAGACTTCAAGACGTAGAACAAAAAGCCCAAGAGCTAAAAACTCACAAGAAAGTCGATACAGAAACTATAAAAACCCTCCAAAAAGATTTGATTTCAGAAAAAGTAAACTTTGATAAATTGAAAAATTGTATGGAAAAATTAGGAATTAATGCAACTGAAATATTAAATAAAGATTTAAATGTCGATGAATTGCTAGAGAAAATATTAAAAAATACAGAACACGAAGCTTTAATATCAGATATTGCATCAAGAGCAAATATATTCAACTTGGAGCCTTGCAAATGTGATCACTCAGAAAACCCTGACACAGAAGAAAACACTATTAATCCGCAAATAGAACAATTAACTGGTGACTTGGCTACATTACAAACTTCTCTTGAAAATTGTCAAGCTGAAAATGCCAAGCTTCAAGTCAATGTTGCAACTTTGAACTCTCAAAATGGATCTTTAATTTCGCAGCAAATGACTTTACAATTAGCAAATAGTCAATTAGCTGCCGAAAAAGAAGAAATAATTAAACAACGCGATGTCTTAAAGGACAAACAAGATAACCTATTAAGGGATCAAGTAGCTTTACAAACACTGCATGAGCAATTGAATTCTGAGTATGAAATGCTGCTTAGTGAAAAAGAACCAGTAAAACTAGTTATACGTGATTTAAAACTAGAAAACAGAGAACTTAAAGAGGAGCTTGCAATTTATAAAAAGAAATCCTCAGATTTTGAATTAGAAAGAGAAAATCTAAAGATAGAGTCAAGAAATTTGACTAACCTAAGGGCTGAACACTCCAAATTAAAAGAAGATTTCAGAAATCTTTTTACTGCTAGTGACCGACTAAAAAATGAATACAGAAACTTGCAGGAAGAATATAGAAGTCTTCGTAATGAAATGTCACAATTGAAATCAAAGAATACTGAAATATCCGGAGAATTAAATACGAAATCAGAATCAATAACAAGTTTAGAATTAGAAATAAGCAAAACAAACCAACATTGTGAAATGTTAATACATATGAACAAAAGTTTAGATGCTGATAGGCGATCTTTAATGGATCATGTATCTCAACTTTTGACTCAATATCATGAATTACTTGCACATTCTTTAAAAGACAAACAGCATTATCACGAAGAGGAAAAAATGTTTGCGGACAGAGTGAATGCCTTGTGTCGTCAAAAAGAAAAACTTGAAGAAAAGATTATGGAACATTACAAAAAATTAGACAATTGCACACCCAAAAGAAGAGGCTTTGGTGCATCGTTTGTCAAAAGAGTTAGAAAAGCCGGCACAGATTTAATAAATAAAGTACCATCACGAAATAACAAAAGGATAGAGGATGCAAATCGTTCTAAGTCACAATTAACATTAGCTGGTTCGGAATCAGGCGAATCGGATCCGGGAAGTCAGGATCTGGAAAAGCTCTCTAAAAATTCGGATCAAGAACAAGGTTCTTCTAACCCTAGCGGAGAATCACCGCGACACAGTTCTGACTCGAGTTTCAGCAGAAAGTTTGATGAATCGACTTTGAAAAAATGTGAAAATATGGAAATGTCTTCTAGTTCCGTTTTGGATTCAAGGCTAACCAATGAAAGCAATTTTGTGAGAAGATTGTCGACCGCATCTTTGCATAGTGGTGGCGGGGGTGATGACGCATTAATACGGGCCTCACTCAGAAGAAGACCACAAAAGGCTGTGCCGCCTACACACCGAAATAGTTTTCAGGGCTTAGAAGGAGACACAAACCGTCCTGTAGGTAAGTAATGAAAATCCTTATAAAATTATCGCCATGCCTGTTATCATCGAATGGGTAAACTGAGGCGTATCTAGTATGTTTAGGTGGCACTAGAGCGCCACGGTAAAACGATTATACTTGGGTTCCATGTCCCATCATGCGACAGGTAGCAAGCCTATCGCCATTTCAAGCACATATCTAATTTAGGATCAACAAGGCGATATGTAGACCATGCTTATTGCTTATATTGTATATTATAAATTTTAAATATTAAGAAGTTATAAATTTGATTTATTATTATATCATCACGCCAGTTCGCTTATGGAGAAAGTAGTGAAAACCAAGTGCCAAGTTATTACAAACATCGAAAAGTTATTACAAACACTTAACCTGAAATTTACCTGTTTTTTAGGGATTATTGCATTAATTTTAAATCGGACTGTCAGCTTTGTCCTTCGTAAAAAACCATCATCATTAAGCCGACATAATTATAAATGGTGTTTAGTGTAATACATTAGCGGTCACAATCACTTACCATTATGTGAGCATACTGTTCGTTTGCCTCCTTTTCTATATGAATAACGAATTGAATTGTGCTTTCTAATCTTTTTTATTTATCTAAATTATTTTCTCATTTAAAGGCTCATCAACCCCGTCTCCTGTCTTCGGTACAGCCGGATCTCGGCGTACTGTGTATCTAGCAGAGGAAAACGCAGACGTCAATCTCAATAGTAAACCACAGAGCACACCAATAAAAGAGAATCCTACATACTTAGTATATAATAGAATTTCCACCGTCATTGGTGATGGTGCTTGCCAAGGTAACGATCGTCCCTCAAATGATTCTCGCTCTACTAATGATCAATCGCAGACAGAAGATTTGCAAAATCGAGATGATAGTATTAGGTCTGAGAGGCGGGCGCCAAGTCGTAACGATAAACCGGAAAACTCTAAGGAAACTGCCATTTGGTATGAATATGGTTGCGTATAAGTAACTTTTACTCAAATAATATTGGTTGTAATATACGATAATAATAAAATAGTTCTCAAATGTCCTTAGACAAGTTTTTAGTGTAAGCAGTGCCGTAAATAGCGATTTATGTCTTTAAATAATATGAAAACTCAATATATTGGGGAAACCCCGAATGAAACTTAATATTCAATATATTCTTCTATGGGTGGATACGAAAATCTTGTGAGGTTATTTTACACTGACATTTTGTGAGGCAGCCGGAGTCAATGCTGCTAGAGATAAGGTATAACTGATTTTTTTGCTGATTGGATCTGGTCATTTGTGCCTCATGCCTTGGCACCGCTAATACCGGCCTATTTACGGCACTGAGTGTAAGTATTGGAGTAGACTGATGAGATGCCTTGAGATTCGAATAACCTTCGAAATAGAAATGTGTGATTGCTATATGGATATTTGTAATATTAGTGAAACTAATGTATTAATATTAATAATTATTTTAAACGTTTTCCATTTTTAACAGTATTAGTTAGGCATTTATTTTAAGGAATTCATAGACTTCTCCTTTTGGGAAACTTTTTTCTTGTATTGTGTTTGTCTTTGTATTTGTGATATTTTTAAAAATGAAATGTTTGTTTTGTTAGGCATTGTTAGTTATATGGTTGGCAGGTTTCGGAACATTTTGATGTGGTCCAAAAATATAACGTTTCTGATATTTGTGTAGACGTACCAAACATTTTTACTTTTTGAACTAATTTAACTATTTGCATCGATTTTACTGTGTTTATGTGCGGCTAAGAGAACTGGTCTATGCTTTGCCAGGACTGGAGGATTTGTTCTTGCAATTGGCCCTATTTTAACGTCTCTCTCTATCATTCTCTCTTATTTAAATAATCCACCTTTATCTATCGATGTTAAGAAATATAAGATATTACTTGATGAAGTATGTTTGGGTCAAACCAATGTTTTGCGAGAGATCGCCTTTTTGTGAATATTGTCACAATATATTTAAGTGTCCATTCTATAGGTTTATTTGCCTTCTTTTGATATTTTTTTTAATAAACTTGCGATATATACCTAGTTATACTGTATTGATATTTCGCTGACGCTATACAACGTAATTTAAGTTTAAGATACCACATGACGCACTTAATTTCTTAGATAATTGATTTTAGTACAAAACGAATAATGTGTTGGAGTTAGTATTGTAAGTAACATTGTAGTCTACTATTTTATTACATGGATTGGTTCAAATGTATTAATTTGTACAATTAGTTAATTTATTATGTTTTGTAATATATATTTTGCCGTCGAGCATTTATTGGAGTACGATATTTTGTTTAAAACTGTGTTATCGGTAAAATCGTTTTTTTTACATTACATAACCCATTGTTAGCCGACGTTGAAAGCTCGGTAAAATTTTGTACATGTTACGCTCAAAGTCCGAAAACTCTTTAAGCGAAATCATAGCTCACAACGCGAGCCTTTTGTTTTAAACTATTGATTGAATTTAAGTTAGGTTAGGTTTTAAAAACAAACCTAACCAACTTAACCGTGTATTTTTTTGTAGCACAACGCTATTTTTCGCGTAATGAGCGTTTTAAGTCTTTGAGTGTAACATACACCAAATAGTATTGCCTCTTTCGTGTAACGTTGTTGGTGTAAACACACGAGGATCCTAATTTAATTACCGTTAATAAGTTTACAGATTCGTAACTGCCTCAAATTGGATGCCTGATATGACAACAGGCTTGCCAATTGTGACATCATGATACTTGAATATCATTGGCATTCGTGGGATCACCAGTGGCATGAGTTCAGTTCTACCTCTGCCTACTCCTTTGATGATAATGGGCATGATGATATTCACCAAAAAAAAAAAATGTATGTACAAGTTACTGCGAACAAATACAGCTGTATTAACAACTTTGACAATTAATCGTATTTTTTAAATTTGTACCAAATATATATAATGACAAAGTCTCTTAAAACTAAGAGGAATATTTTATTTTAATGCCCAATTATACGAGTTAAAATTTCGCCTTTTTTATGATATATTTATTTAATTTAAACAATACTCAGTTGTAACAGGAGGTTGTTAAATATTTTTAGCAACTTTTAACAGGCATTTTTTATGTGCGTATTTATTTTCAACGTTGAAATCAAATATTTGCCATTTATATCAAATAATCTAATAGTAACTTAAGGGTAAGCGCACATTTATTCAAGCCGCACGAGTCAAACGAATCGAATTTTAGATTTTTTTCTTCGTTATTAAATCTTGCGAAACATGGCCCATGTCGAATCGACCGAATCGGAATAACCCCAAACCTACGAAAGACGAATTCGGATGATGTCATCAGATTCGGCGCGACTTATGCGGTCGACTGAACCTACGCGCTCGCATTCTATCAGTTACTCAGTAATATTTCTTAAATGAAATGGAAACGATTTCTTCGTCGCGGTTGATTCTTTTGATGTGGGTATGTAGTCCTCCTTAACTTCGATTCCTTCGACGCGTCCAGCTCGGATAAGTGTGCGTTCACCATAGGGGTTTTTTCACGATAAGCATTCCCAACTGGTTTGAAAGTGAAGGTAGCTTAGCAGTGGAACACTCCAACCTACATAAAAGAATTATAACAAAAATATATATCTAATTTATGCAAAATTTTTCATTCCCGCTGTAGTCGACGCTCTTTTGTTTTAACTCTCTAAGTACCTAGTACATGCTCGAAGGAAATTTTTTTCAACTGACACGCTTACTTATATATTATAATGTTGATCATACTTAAAATTAACATTTTGTGATAATGTTAATAATAACGTAACGCTTATGAAATTAATATATAGGTAGAAGCACCTGATATTATCTAACAAATGCAATAGGTACTATAATTTTGGTGCTGTCCATAATATTTAACTAATGAAATAATCGAAAATATTAGATGTTGAATTATTTGAATAATGTACTTAAAATTGCCTCTCACCGAATTAATTATATCTTATCACTTTCCAATAAATCAATTAAAATGGATGCTGTTTTCTTTTCACTTTTTACACGAATTAAATTAGCTGTCTGGTGTATTTATATGTAAGATATCATAGAATACATAATAGTTTTAAAAAAATGCTTTTGAGCTATAAATCGTTTTGAGCATTAGTGATGTGTGTATTCGTTAATCGTTAGAAATGTGAAGTGTTGTGTAAGTTCACCGAGTACCCTCACCATTCAAACTGAAATAAGACAATGAAAAACAGTGACATTATGGCAGCACGTTTAAGTAAGGCTATGTACACCTAGTAGTCACTGTGATAGAGAATTGTTTAACCATCGCTCGTCTATTACCAGCTGCTTCGCAGGAAGATTGCTGCCATAAAGATTGAATTTATTAGTATTATTTACGCCTTGCGGGGTAAGCGGACCGAACTAAGGCCGAACATCATGATTCAAACACACCCATTAAGTTTCATAGACATCCATAACTCTTTTCATGCACTCTTGTCGGTTTTGGTGATTCTTGTCACCGAAACATGGAACTTAAAAGTAGAATAGACCTACTGACTAATTATTTGACAGTTCTAACAGTGCAAGGCAATTGTTTTTATGGGAGATAGGTTGAGAAAGTAGTCAGAGGAGAATATAAAATTGAAAGGAAGATGCTGCAGCCCCTCCAGATTTTTAAAATGCCTACAGAATCATAATCGACTTGTAAAATGCCTCCAGAAATGTAATAAATGGTAACATCCTAAAAATCTTATTATTATAGTATAAGGGGACATAAAATAAACTTACAAATAATACAAAATAGAAATCATCTTTGTACACATTATATTTATTCTGAGGGAAGGTTATGTTAAAGGGATCCATTGATTGATTCAGTCTTAATATCCCATTGTAGTACGGGACAAGGAGTCATAGAAACTTTGAAAGGAACTCCCGACACGACTGCCTTACTTCCTGAGTCTGCTTTCGAAGGTAGATATGAAATAACGCACTGAAACAAAACAAATATATATTATTGTAAAATAAGTAACCTCTGCCTATCTGAAAAATTGAATGTCATCACGCCTATAATGCCCGACACACAGGGGTGCAACCAGTACACTGACATGCCGCCAGTGTACTACAGTTAGGTTGTAAAGCTGTCTCCACATTAGGCAAATAGCCAATACCAGGCAATAAAGTTTTTCAAACATCTTTAAACCAATTACCTGACTTTAAAATTAAATCGGTGACCTTGTAATTGGTACTCTAGATCAAAGAGGCGATCATATAAACGGTCAGCGATAAAAATAGATTTCATGTTTTTATTTAATTTAATAATGAGTTTGTATTTAGTTACATGTTGATGATTAACTAATGTCGAGTGGGCAGAGTCAAGAGTCTGAGTAAAAGAATTATGAATGTAGATGAAGTGAAACAGGTAGGTTTGAATTGTGATATCGCCTAGATAGCTGGCAATAGTTAATGCCGCATCAACTGAAATTCGCACTGACGGGGATGAATCCAGGTAAGTCCCTTATTGAGGACACTAACCTACCCTATGATATCAGAATTGCAATCCTATGACAGGCAGAGACTGCGACATGCACACTTAGACCTTCTTTTCTTGTGAATAAAATAAATCTTATGTCATTTGTCACGAATTAAAAGTGACTTTTAAGTTATTCCAGACCATCTATATGCCAAATTCCACCCATCATGGCATGTATAGTATCAAATATTCTTCGCTAATCGTGAGTGTACTAGGGGCACATATCGTCGATCTAATTATCAAAATTCGTAACTCCTTTTAGGTGAATTTTACAGCGGGAAGGAAAACATGATTATTATTGTTATATATAAAATATTTTTTGAGTATTGATTAAATTTAGTATTAACATTGCTTGCGAATTTAATTTCGAATGAAATAAGCA
>DVZW01000195.1:0-11986 GCA_018237805.1 Mesosemia grandis
CTTAATATCGGCTGGTCATGGGTATTACTAGTACACACTAGCGCCACTGATATGTACAAGTTTTAACTCTGTCTACAACTTCGAGGATAATGTGCGTGATGATATCTATATATGTTCAAAGCCAGAATTTACTTTTTAAGGTAATTTTAAGAAACTTATTTTAAAGCTCTTTGCACTCCGTTGTAACATTTTTCGGGGTTTAAAATTGCCTGTGTTATTCCAAATTATAAGCTATATTTGTCCCTAATATCATTCAGACCCGTTTCCGCTGCCCAAGCGTAATTGATTAACAAACATCAATACAATCTCATAAGTTATGATAATTAATAAATAATCACGCCAATCTTATCTTTTCTTGCTAATATTATAAGGGAAAGTTTCTGACTATGGATGGATATTTAATACTCTTTTACGCGAAAACTACTGGATGTATCTATATAGTACATATAGTATCTATCTGTAGTAGACTGGAGTAACCAGGCTACTTTTACCATGGAGAAATTTACGGTTCCCATGGTAGCTTTATTTGTTTTTTACGCGAACGTAGCGGGCGCGAGCTAGTTATATAAATAGCACTTACAGATTTTTGGCAAGTAATTAAATCTCTATTCGGTTTCTTAACTGGCATAATGAATAATAAAAAGGTTTTAATTAAAAAATGAATTAATAATTTCGCATTTGAATAATCTGCATTCACAAAAACATAATTCCGTTGTTATTAAGGTCATTTCTCGATTTTATATAACAAATTGAAGCACGAGTCAGATTCCAAATTGAAACATTAACGGTTCCATTTAAAAATGAACGAATGATAATTATTAATGAACGAATGAGAAATATAAATGAGATAATTATTAGATTTTTCGATTTTAACAAATTGAAGCAAGATCTCGTCTCCAAATTTCGACTTAATAAAGTTTTATTTCAAAACGAACGAATGATTTCGCGTTTGATTTTAATTAAATATAATAAACAAGTTATTGTTTGTTATTCGGCAACAAATTGAGGCATAAATGGGTTCCCAAATTGTGACTCAATAAACAAGTCACTATAAAAACGAAAAAAGTTTATTGTCGTTTGTAGTCAGTTTCAATAATTGCATTAATTAATTGTTTAATTTATTATATTTTTGATTTTAATTTAATAATTAATTGGAACGCAACCTTTTTATTGTGAAGACGCAGACCGAAATATCTATTTGTTGGTTCGTTAATGGTTTATATATAAGCACGCTGGTCTCTTAAGGACTGCTCAAACGTAAATGTAATTACATGTGCGGATTGTTCACTTAATTTTTTATTATTTCACCTAATATTATCATCACGCCAGTACCTTCCTTTGCAACGTAAACAGAGACAACTCCAAACATCACTATTTACTAACACCTGTTTCTATTATCCAAAGATAGTCACATTTTTAAGAGCTTCAGCCCTATATGTGAAGATAAATAAAGAGAATAAGAAAACTGGCCCTTTAGAGATACGCGAAGTTTTGCGGGGGACCCACTAGTATATATTATATATTACCCTTTTTTTGTCAGTGATTATGGGACGATAACTGCTCATAATAAATTGGCTATGGTCTCATTTTAAGAGCTCCAGCCGTAGATGTGTAATAAAGAGAATAAAAAAAATGTGTAAATTGTTACGATTTAATTTAGTTAATTTCAGAGAGCAGAAAAAAGTTACTGGCCGGTTAGAGAGACGTAAAGTTTTGCAAACGACGACTTAGTTAGTAATTTAGTAGTAAACAAAAGTCCATCACCTAGAACCCTAAATCAAAAAGTACGAGTAGGTAACTATAGTCCTTCCGATCACATATTTTCTCGATGATAACATTTATTAATCGTACTTTTAAAAAAAATATAATCAAGATTTTAAATTTGTCTTAGATGGATATTATATGGAAACAAAGAATAAAAATGACATGTAGTTGTCATGTTTTTACCATTTCTTTGGCACGTCCTACAGCCCAAACGGCTTTACGGTTTTTGGCATATGAGATGTCGTTGGATTCGTCAGAATAGTGGTAGTGACAGGCTATATAAATGTTCAAAATGGCGCCCGAAAATGTATAAAAGAGAGGTTTTGTCGAATCTTTTGTTCTCTTGTTTGATAATTGCTTGTAAAATTTTTTGAACATCGCAATATAAGTTAACTTTTGCGTGACACGACACAGTCACATTCTAATGAGGTTGACATCGAAAATATATTAAGGAAAGTCTATAGTATGAAATATCAATAATTATATCATGTTTTCGGCTTCTTTCACTGTAGAAGTGACATATTAAAAAAATAACACTACCGTTCGTCCTCAAATTAGAGTCTATTCAGACGACAATGTACCAAAACGTAGCTTTATTACGAATGCGGTAGGAGTTGTACTTCCATCGGGGTTATATAACATTGGACTTTATTTAATAAGCTTTAGGATGTGCATTTGTGTTTCGTGAGAAGAATTCAAAATGGCGTCGAAGAATGGGGATCTAAAAATCAGGGATGCGTGTGGGTGGTTTGGTCAGTCATTGATTTTACAATCTATTAAAAAATAGATATGATTTGTGTCAAAAATATATTATTGTATTGTCACGCCGGCTCTCTTGCTGGGTAAGCAGAGAGAACCGAGCGCCAAACACGATTCAGACTCATCCGTTTTGCTTCATCTCCTTTCACAACTCTTTTCATGCACTCTCGTTGGTTTTGGTGACTCTTGACTTCGCCTTCTTCTAAGGCACGACCAATTTCGTCACGATAGGTCAGTCGTGGTCGCCTATGGTGTCGCGTTCCTTCTACTTTCGTATATAATATTATATTTTAAAAAGTGTGTATTCGGTGTAATCTTATTATAAAGATATATTTTACACTCTGCACTGTTCAAATGCAACTATTGTGACATATTAATGAAATCCTTTGACCGCCTCGTTGGTCGAGTTGTTAGCGTATACGCCTAACTGTGCCAATCGACGAAACTCGGGATCGATCCCGACGGAGCAGACATTTATGTGATGAATATAAATGTCTGTATTTCTGGGTGTTTATTAATGTATAGTAATTAAATTATTTTCAGTATTTATATATGTATGATAATTTCAGTATTTATATATAATGAGTATAGTAATTAAATTAATTTCAGTATTTATATATGTATTTATATGTATTGCTATCGTTGACTAACACCCATATCACAAGCAAATAATTTGCTTAGTTTGGGGTTAAATCAATTTGTGTAATTTGTTCCAAATTTATTTGGAGTTTTAAAAAAAATTGTACTATTTCACGTTTACTATTTATTAGCTAACTAATTTCATATATTTAGAGCGTCGACAAGGCTAGAAAAAAATCTCTAAATCACGTAAATTCTTGTTTTCAATCCTAGAAATTGTGTTCTATAGGTAAGGCATTAAACAAGGTTGTATAAAGTTTACGGTAGGCTTCAGTTTTTCGTTTCACTAGAAGATACACATTACATAAAATGAATAATTTACATTAAACACACATTTGGCGTTTATAGCCTAATGTTCTCTTACCGTCAGGAGAACCGTCTGTTTGTTTGGTTTATTATAAGATAGAAGATACTAAATTCGAATTTTCATTCGACACCTAATAAGATTAGACGTTAAAATTGAGAAAGGAAAATATTTTATAAATTATCTATCTTTTTATAATAAAGCATCACTGGTCGATGAGCACTAAAACCTTGTGTCCGTTGACGTAGAAACAGGCTGTTTCTTACGCATTTCAACTTATGTAAGCCTCTTACTTTTGTCTACTCTACGCACTGACTACATAAAGCGTAAATACATGTATTTAACACCTAGATACCTGACGCGTGCCAAAGAAATGGACGTATATATATACGCTCGAACATAATCCTCTTTCAGTCAATTACTGAGCCTGTTTATTTATCTGTCTTCAAGAACAAGCCGGTGAGATATAGATTTTTTTTATATGAAGACAGCTGAGAAGCTGCAGAATAATGGTTATCCCGGTGAGATTAATAAAAAAAAAATACGTTGCCAGGCTCCGGCTAGCTGTATGTAATATACAGAAACAAATACAAACAAAAAATTTGGAAAATATGTATAGAATTGGGACCAATTTTATTTTCCCATGTCATGTCTATTCTGCTATTATGAATACATCACTTTCAGGTCGAAGGTATTCAAACTTTATATGTTCGTTGAGAAACAGCCACTTTCTTATGAACAACTTATACAAGCCGCAAGCTCTATCTAACCTAAAATATAATGAATTATTTTAGCTTTATTATTATATAATCAAGACAGGTACAGTGTGGGGTAAGCAGAGAGAATTTTTTTTTAAATTTATTTTCTGTCTGTTTTTATGTTCACGCACATTTGAAAGTACTGAATGGATTGTAATGAAACTTTCACAAGTAGATAGAGTTTGCCTCGAGTCAAAATATAGGCGTTGTTTCGTGAAAATCGGTCGACAAGTCTGCTAAATCTCCTACAAATATTTTATGGGTTCGAGTCTTTAGGAATCCATATTTTTACTCGACTCAAGGAGGGTTATGTATTTCAAGGTTTTTTTTAGCACGCCTATAGCCTAAACTGCTGGATGGATTTTGACATACGAGGTGTCGTTGGACTCATCAGGATTGTAATAGTGTCATCGGCTATATAAATTTTCGAAATGGCACCCGGAAATGGTAAAGGAGGGGAGGATGTTTTGCAGTCTTTCACTCAGATCATGAAAGAATACCAAATTTGAAGTTTCTAGGTACAGTATCTTCGGCTGTGCGTTGATATATAATTCAGTCAGGAATCCCATTATATATACAGTATTATTCATACATACTGCTTAGATACCAACGCGGAACTAGGCCCGGACCTTGTGATACCTTACTGGTATGACTAACAACTGCGACATGTTCAAGTTTTTCCCGACGACTCGATAAGCAGTTAACCTTATCGGTCCAACACTAGCATTGTATTCAAATAAAAATCATTCCATTTATAAATATTGTTCCATTCCATCTATTCTGTAAATATTATTCCATTCCATCTATTCCATAAATCAATGTTTGTTTGCGTTTCATTTATGAACTCTGTAACGTTAAAAGATAGAACACTGATCTCTTTAGCAACTTTGTGCAGAAATCTCTGAAAAAGGTTTCGGTATTTTTCTTCTTTAATTTTTTTTAATATGCGTAATAACAAGCGCTGTGTACGGTCACTCTTTCGTGCCAAAACAGTAAAATCGATGAAATCCCATATATTTTATTGGGTCTTTTTATTTTTTTTTTGATTGTGAAATAGCCTGATGGAAGTCTTATACTAAGATATAACCGTCGCCTATATAAACCATAGGTGTCAATAGTACGTTGTCAACCTTAAGACTGGTATGCTAAATTTCTTGCGTAAGTGAACCGGCTACCTTTTGCTGCCAAATCAAAACTCGATAATGGTGCGGAGTATAGCAAGTCAACCCAAATACTGGATATAATAAATGAGAATGTTTGGATGAATGAGATGGTTTGAGTGGAGTCGTTGAAGCATGTCAATCGGTAAGAATTTGTTACAAATATTTATACTCCAACGAACCAAGACACGTGCATCAACGAGTTTATAATAAATTAGAACAAATGAAACTGTTCCAAAACCACAATTACCCCAATGTTGCTGATGCTTCTGTATTACGTACCTGAAAATAAATGAAGACAATTAAAAATCAAATCTAATTAATTGCAATAAGGGTTAAGTTTTAATAAAATAATGACGTTGATGTAAGGATGACACCACAGAATATTAAAGACTATAGAAGTAGCATACGTCGTAATATGTATAGAAACGGTTCCCGTTTGAAAGATTTCCTTTGAAATCATTATTTGATTATTATTAACGCGTGTTCTAACGTCAATTTAGATACAAACCCCAGACAATTACATCAAAATATTCGAAAAATTTAGAACCTGTTTCTGACCTGGGGAATCGTACCCGAAACCGAATTAAAAGCCTATACGTTTAATTATTATTAGACCCTAAATACGATGTCTATTTATAGATTCAAAAAGTACACTATCTTTTTCTCCTTTAAATAATTCCATAAATCACATCACCCGTGTCTTAACAGAACAAACTATAAAAACAATAAACAAAACCACACCTAAAAGGCAAAACAAATGTCCAACCAACTCGTGCCCACACGGCTTATTTTGGCTTAACTTGGCCTAACTTGGCCTAACATTACCAGGATAGCCACTAAAAAGCCAATTCATTTCAACGACCTTTATTCCTACGAGACAGTTGGATTAACGCGTACAGTAAAGGCCTACGCACACATGCGCATATAAAGGCCTAAGCACACACGTCTATTCCTTAATCCCGTGTTTCCGTTGGGAGTAAATATTAGGACAGGGATAAGACCACACATGACACTAGGGTTAAAGGTGTGAGGTCTGAATTAATTGTGGAAACAGATACTTGAAAATACACTTCTATAGCATAATGTAACGTAACTGTGTGAACGGAAGTGACGTAAAAAATCATTCGATCAACTTTTCCAACCAAACCAATCAATTAATATAAATGAATATTTATATTTATTTAAATATATGTATAACTTCTAACACTTTTTTTTCATGTTTAGTTACGTATTTTTAATGAAATATTAGTTAAAACTTTGATATTTGACAGTGGATTCGAAACCGCGACACTTGAATTGTTGTGCCGCCGATATAGACCCACTGCCACTCAGCTATGTTAAACTTTCCAATTTTTTGAAAAGAGATTCCATTGCCTAGTACTAATTAGTGACGATAGATGGCGCTAAAATAAACAATGAGAAAAACAATTTCAATATTAAACAGTTCAACTTAGATTAGTTTAAGTTATCACTTCTCTCGGGCCTCCCAAGACACGTTTCTTATTACTTTTTTTAAATTTTGGACAGTGGTCAAATACTATACACCTCTATGATTGTGTATATACGTGAGCGTGACCAAGGTATGGTGCATCTACCATGTGTGAAATGTTTTATTAAGTATAAATATTAGCTTAACACAAACTTTAATTGTACCAAATTTCAAAACTCCTTCCGCGTAATTTTCATAAAAAAGAGTACAAAGGTTTTGCTTCGCGTATTAATTTTACTGTAACTAGTTTAAGGAAGGCCAATATTTAATTTTGTTTTTATTAATTTGTATCGGTTTAAAAACTATTAATGGAATATGACCTACGAGTATCACCGATTTGGCTTGGCGCGTCTTACGTACAACGGTACATGTATGTTTTTTTAATTTCGATTATTTTTTCCTAGCAAAATAAGGTCAATAATCAAAGTTGTCACTGTAGTTCCGGTTTGAGGGGTAAAGTAGCCAGTACACTTAAGCCAGTTTTTTAGTCTTAAGAAAGTCAATGCATCATTAACACCTTTGAATAGGCGACGATTATCTCATGCCATCAGGAGATCCAAAATGTAATTCAAATTTTTCATGTGGTTGTTTTAATGACGTAGGTGCTACGGGATTTTGCAAAATTCGATCCCATAAGGGATTTTTTTGGGGATTGATAATTTGTAAGAAACTTTAATACTTTAAATGCTAGGAGTCTGAATTTTTCAGGATCAAGGTGCTAACTAAGAGAAACGGTATCAAAATTACCACGTGAACGGAATCTATAGAATCGTCAAATTTTAATGGAAAAATATGTTTACGTACGGATAATGATTGTGTGCAGGTAGTATAACGGGATAACAACTCCCACGGTAAAGGAATCAACGGGATAAAATTTCACTTTGTATCCCGATGAAGTCAGGGCCAGACACGTGTAACTATATAACACATTTAGCGGTTAAATAATGTTACAATAGTAGGTTGCAAATAATCCAATAAATCTTAATAAATGCGACCAAAAAATTCCACCTAATCCCTCAGCAGCGGCGCGGAGGCCGAGAATCGCTTTTGTTTCTCATTTCTTTGTACATATGAATAGGTATGATTTAGTTTCACTACGATTATGTATTTTTTTCTCATACATTTGACAACTTTATTGTCTGCTTGTTAGGATCTCGGGGTTCGATGCCCGTCAATGGAGAAATAAATGGTGCGTAAACCATGTACGTGGGTAAGAAGCTATATTAATTAAAAATAAATCAATATCGTCATGCCCATAAGCCACTAAGGGGTAGACAGAGGTGAAATTAGTCAACGTGCCACAAGTACATCATGACTGGCTTGCCACCTGTCACATCTTGGGCCTTAATCATGGGCTAGTTTTAGATGTACTAATGACATGTGAGTGGACACTAGTTGCCCCTTAGGGGATAACATATTATTTTATTTATTTTATTTTTTATTTCTACTCTACGAAGTTCGAATCTCAAATAACAAAGTTATTTCAAATATGTGACCGATATGGCCATATGTTTGCCTCCTGTCATATGATTGGACTTAATATCATCGGATAGTCGTGAGTATAGATAAGTACAGTAGCGCCGCTGGTGTGTACTAGTTTTACTTGTCTTCAAGGATAATGTGTTGTTTAATTTTAATTTCCGTGGCCTTGAATAGAACAACTGTGTCAGAACCACGCCAACCACAAAATACAAAGGTAATAATTAAATTATAATACTCGTATTTCTCGTAAGAAATTGGTAAAATGCGCAGCGACTTGTGACGTCACATACGATAAGGTATAATTAAATGACGCAAGAAATAAAATACGTACGCCTTTATAGCGGTTTTGTAACGAGAGACTGCACAGTCATTAAACACATCAATTCCAGGACGTAAAAGTATTATTATGATCATGCCAGATCCCTTACGGGGTAAGCAGAGTGCCAAACATTCAAAACTCTTTTCATGCTCTCGGTTTCGGTGATTCTTGCTTCTGCCTTCTTCCAAGGCGCTACAAATTTGGTCCCGATAAGTCAGTCACGGTCAGCCGCGGTACCGATTTCCTTCTTCGGCTTTATATACCTGTTTCGAGTCGTTCTTCAGACAATTTATCCACATGCCCAAATCAGCCAAGCATGTCCTTTTTCATTTTTACATCGATAGTTTCTTTCCTCTCTCTCCCTCACTTCTTCAAATGCGGTGTGAGTGACCCAGAGATCTTCCGTTGGGCTCTCATTTTAAAGCGTTTATTCTACTTTCATTGATACATTTCTCTTCAAGTCATCACCAATTTGATCTAGACAGGTCAGTCGTGGTCGCCTGTCTACATTTTACAATGTGATATTGTTCGTGAAAATACACAAAGATATATCGCACGTTTACGCTACACACATACGGGTGCTTGACTTAAATCTAAGCAATATCCGAAATGAAAAGTTTGATTTCAATGCGCAACAGTCTCTACGTGTAACATTACACTTAAGCCCCGTTGAATTCGAATTAACTTTATCCCATCAAAAAGGTTTCAAACATCAAAATATACGAGGATAAATTATATCAACGAAGTGATTAATTACTTCACAACAATTTCTGTAAAGTTCAACTTATCGGAATAAGATACGAGTTCAGAAATACACGCACGTCTGAAGTTTCTTCATTAGCGCTAGTTATATTTAGTTAATTACACGTGCGTTTACTTAAATAACTATCATCACGACCGTAAACCCCGAAGGGTTAGATAGAAGTGAAATTAGTACACACCAGCGGCTCTAGTATGTACTATCCACGATTAGCCGATGATATTAAGTCCCATGTGACTGGTGGCAAACCTGTTGCCATATCTGGCACATATTCCACTCATCATACAATTTTATCGCCCGACCTCAAAGCGGACCGACAGCGGTATGCCAACGAGGCGATTGGGTGAAAACAACATATGAGAAAAATATTTTTCTGAATACCCTCAGGGAGTTGAAAACCAGCTCTGAATTATTTCCATGTGTTGGTCCGGGTTTCGTGTGAATGTCTAATGTGAATAGTCCTAGCAGACAGCTTGTAAAAGGCGAGCGAAGGTTTTTCAAGTCGCTATCATCGTGACTAGACTAGATGGTAGAGTTCTGCAATGACTTGCTCGGATTGGTACCGTCTTACTTATTCCTTCCACAATAATTCCAGAACTTGCCATTGTCATGTTCCGGTTTGGATACAATAAAAAAATATATATTTAGCGTCGCATTTTTGATATATTATTAATATAGATATATTAATGTGACACCAATGCCATGCAATGCCATCTGTGAGACTGGGATAATAAGAATACGCCAGAGGCTTAAGTTTACTGGCTACAGTGTCGGTGATTTAACTAACATTTCCTCTCCTCTTACAAGCTGTCTGGAAATACATATTTATTATCGTATTGTTTACTTAAAGCCATGGAAGAATAAATAAAAGTCGTCAAGTGCGAATCTGACGCGCTACATTATATATAAAAAGTACACCTAACTGACTTATATATCAATGCACAGCCGAAACTTGGAAACTTGAAGTTAAGTACAGGGGTTCCTTTCATGATTTAAGTGAGCGCAAAAATAGGATTTTTAGAAATTTAACCCCTAAGGGGGTGAAGTTTAGATGGAATTTTCTCAAATCAAAGTACACGCAGACGAAGTCGCAGGCGTCAGCTAGTGTTATATATTAACAATGGAGTCGCGAAAGTACGAAACACGTGAGGACGAACAGGTGACCCATTTGTTTTCTTTCAATTAAGTAAACAGCGATTACTTGAAACATAAATCATAATTAAACTTTAATAATAGGGATGGGCCAACAATGGAGGACGACTTATCGATACTTTGACGGATCGTGCCTTAATTTTAGCATAACAAAGAGGTTGGTCGGACATCTATTGTTTAGGGTAGACGTTATTTAAATATACCACTGAGCCCGACAGTGCAGGCGTCCTTTTTTATTATAATCTGTCGCAGGCGGTCCTTGACGTGCATTGAAAATGTAAAAGGATTAAGTTACCCTAATGTTACCGTTTGAAGCACTCGTATATATAAATGAAAGTTGGATTATTACCCGCCTGCTTCTAAAGATGGGTTACGTGTTTCAAGTGTATGTATGTACATTTTATTTTAAGTTCTCTGCACAGACCACAACAAATGCCTAAGGCCCAATTTTGCCGACACGAATACTAGTCGGAAAATAAAGCTTATTTTGATTGATTGTAAAATTTTATAAGAATTTGACCCGCAACAAATGAAACCAACAAACTGTTCGAGAGATATTTTATTAACTTACGGGACAGTGTTTTAACATCAACTTCCATCAAATTTATATGGAACCTCTGAAACATGACCTATAATCGCGTAACATGGTGAAAAGTTCATACAAATATATATTTGTATGAATGTAATATAATTAAAACCTGTCTTCTGTGCCAAATATCTTTTCTGTCATGGTTTGTCCCTCCTATCACGGGAAAGGGAAGGAAATAGAAAGATTCTTCTGTTTTCCTCCCTCGTAGCTGATGAGAGCGAGGAGCTCTACGTAGCCTACATATCTACGAGATGAATACAGGAACAGCGAAAACGAGTCGTTTGCCCATCTCTTAATGGGACAATGGGCGTGAAGATACATACGAAACGAACTCTATGTTGCTTGAAGCTTGAATATATTTGTGTAACATCTATGCTAATATTACAAAGTTAAATTTGGTTCATGTAAAGTTCGCTCATTTTAAAATTTAATTTTTTTTTCACGAATAGAAACCGTTCCATTCAGCGTAAACGTTATTAGCGAGTGACAGCTACGTATGTAACACGGCCGAAACCGGGGCGGGGCCACTAGTATATAATAAAATATTAAAAAGCCGCATTGCGTTACTCATATTGACATAAGTTATGTATGACAATTTTTTCCCTAGAGAATCATATTTTTTTTCTGAGATAAAAGGAGGCTGTTCTTAGCTAATACATCATCATTTGGAAACAAATAACAATCGTTAGCTCCGTCGGCGTGGAAGATGGAAAACTAATGTTTAGCCACTTGTGGTATTTTTATACTTATGAATTTTGAGGAAGCGAAATCCTGTGTCCGAAACGTAACGTTTTGCGATCGATTTTTT
>DVZW01000196.1:0-11966 GCA_018237805.1 Mesosemia grandis
GAGGTCACAGGTTTAAATCATGGCTCCAAAGAGTTCCTTTGAGTTTTGCGAACCGCGCATAGCATCAACAGGTATTCGAAAGGGCCTTAAATTATACGTCAACCCTGTCAATTAGAAAAGGAAGGTGTTATGCAAAATGTAAATATTTCAATTGCAGTGAACGGAAATTAAAGTTGTGCAATTTCTTGCATAACGCCTACCGGCTAATTACTGTGACCGAAGCAGGTTATATTGTCACCAATGCGAGTTACTTTTACTATCCAATATTTTTTATTATTATTATGAATAATGCACATGCAGCCTAAGGCTGGTGTGCCGTGTAGACTACCATTTGATTTTGTTTTGTCTTGATTCAACCAAATGTCCAACGTTTTTTTAAAACCGTTAATTGTTTTACTATTGTTGAGAGTTATTTTCCCTGCGATGGTTTTGGAGTGAAAATGTTCTAGAATCATGAGTTTAGTTCATCAAGCTGCGATGGTTAGGCATCGGTTAGAAATCGACCTCGATTCGGAACCGTAACATTTGTGAATTTTGATTTTATCTGTCTATATATATAAAAGACAAACCTCACTGACTTCTGTATCAATGCACAGCCGCAACTACTGTAACTATTTGGTGTGATGATTCAGGGCAGATTTTTAGATTAATAGATGCAATGTGATTTATTCCTTGCCTACACTCGTTATATGAGCGTAAATTTACAGAAAAATTAAGTTGTTTGTTTATTTATAGATTATAGGAAAACATATTAAAAGTGTGTGTGTGTAAAGTTTAAAATAAACAAAATCTGTTTCATCGCACGGAGCCCTCTGCCCGAGCTCAACTCATATTATAGCGCTTCAAAGAAAAGTTTTTTAAAATTGCATTATTTTAGGGAATAAATTTAAGTGAAGAATGTTAATTCTAAAATAAATCATAATATTGTAAATGGTGTTCTAGAATATTCCTTCTAGCGATTTGTGTGGCGAGCGACTGATGCGGCGCGGCACTGCGGCGGAGGTCGCTGGACCTACTCTGAGAAACAAGTGTATCGTAGTACATTTGCCCGTTTAATAATAAACAACTATTTAGGACACAACACATGGTATCCCGAGCGCGGTCAGATATATTTTTTATTTTTTATTAACATATTTCTTATAACGCAAGTCTCTATTTCCCGTGGTGATGACAACGGGAAATAGACACTAGAGCATCACGCGTGAACGGGTAGAACAGATTCGCTAATTCTTTTTTGTTGTGATAATTTTTGTCAGAACAAGGTTTTTAGGAAAGAAAAAATAAGAAAGCAGAGCCGAACGTAGGAAAATTTAATATTATATCAAACAATGTCCTTTTTGCCAAAATCAGTGGCTCTGTTTCGGGCGATGAACACTAAATACAGGATTTTACAACTAAAAAATCGGGATCGGGAAAATTGTGATGATAAATATGTTTACATATAATGTTTGTACGAAGGTAGTTTGTAGTTAAAACACCCGAGAAGGGGAGACGAACGCTCGTGGTGAAAGGATCAACGTGATGAAATTTGTTCCATACCCGGACGAAGTCGGGGCGGACCACTAGTACGTTATAAAATACGCGCAATCCGGACTCTTTATGAAGACACGACAACGACTATGTCGTTTATCGGAGAATTTTGTAGAGATCATCATCATATCATCACTCCTTTAAAATTCTCAATGTGGTGCAAGGAAGTGGCTCAGTCACAGCTTATTGCACTCACTACAATACGACAAAAATGTTAAGAGATACTCGTAAAATTAGTTAATATCGACATGCGTCTTATCCTCAAAGAGGAAGATCGAGGTGCAACTGGAACTCAGATGCCGTTAGTGCACCTACAGTTTACCGATGATATTTAATTCGCACGACGTTGAGACGATGCCGCGTTTTAATATGCAGGTAGTTTAGTCACAATATATGCGAATGCAAAACCCACGCTTTGGCGACGCGCTGCTACTCGGTCTGGTTATCGCTGCAGCCGGCGACCGCTCGCCCTGGCATACGCTTTATGAGTGACATGCTCCTTGATAACACATATTACTCTGTTTCCTCGTGCAGGGTTAATAGAGAATTCGTTATCGCGCCACACAACTAACCCGCGAGGGATTCATATGGGGACCGCTGAGCCGCGCTGCTGTGCTTTTGTCTTCCCACGAAAATATTAAAGTAACAAGGACGTGTTAAATTTTTGAACAACAAGCAATTATTTAATAAATACGAGAACAAAATATCTCATTTTTTCCATTTTCGGACGTCTAAGCATCGTCACAATTGTGATAGTGGCAAAAGCCACTATCACAATTGTGACGAATCCTAATACACCTCAAATATCAAAACCGTCCAGTCGGTTGGGCTGTAGGGCGTATAAATGAAATGAACATACATATATACATACGCTCAAAAAACATATCACTTTTTCAGTCGGCTAAAAAGGAATCTATTTTAATTTAATAGATCATGGAGTTCTGTAGAGTACGGCTTTAAGTTCTGTAGAATACGGTCGTTCTATCGGCGCGGTGATTGGTAGTCAACGGAGTAGCGGGTGAAGTGTCGGCGTCAGCGGCCGGTCGCAACTGGACCAAGGTGAGCTCCGAACATTTAAGCGACCGCCGCGTCGTGACTCTAATGAAATAACACCGGCACGATTTGCTTTGAAAAATATACACATTACAGCAGGCGTGACCAACATCTACCCACGTTTATTTACATACATATTTTAACGACGCGGCTCAGACGCTTGGGGTCACGTTACCGTCTGTCACATCGATATGTCAGGTAGTGATCAGTGATAGTCATCTCCAAAACTTACCTAAAAAAGAACTAAAGAGCACGACTGCCGCGCGACCGGTCTAATATTCCCTGATAAGATTAAGAGTTATCTGTTTTAGGGGAAATTCTCAAAAAAAAAGAAATTATAAAAAAAAACCGCCTTGTTAAGAAACCTCCTAAATAAACAAAGCCATTAAAATTGGTTAGTTCCAGGCAAATTATGGTCTGCAAACACTTGAATAAAGGAAGACCCATCATGAATATCGTAATTCGTAGTTAGATCCTTTAGGTCCGATTCAGCTAATGGTAAAAGATAACTGTCGCTTCTATACAACAAAGGTTAATGTTGCGTTGAGAACTTTGAGACTAGGATGTTAAATCTCTTACGTAATTGTCCCGGCTACCGCTCTCTTAACCGGAACACGACAATGACGTTATTGCAACAGGAACAAATTAGGTGGTGCTATTCAAGGCGAGTCATGGCTGATTTATACCCCCTTGTAGTCACAATGACTGTGACTTGTTTAACTTTGATTTGACTATTATGAGCTGCAAGGCGAGAAGGCGTTTGGTCTATTCTGTACCGGATGCCGCCACCAATACTGGGAAAAAATCTATTAGCATTTGCTGAAAGCTAAACTTTTCCGCTAATCACCCAATGATTGGTTACGGTCGGGAAACGAACTCGCGGCGCACTAAGCAGTACACACGAGGCCGGTTTGTTGTGTTTAGCATATAAAGATTGAACGAAAGGTCCGTTACTGAGTGCAGATGTGGAGGAATGCGGCACGTTTGGTGGAAGAGAAAGTTCGGAAGGACGCGCTCTCGCGACCGGACGCCGGCGGCTTGTTTAATTTCCGCCCGACAGAGATGTCACTCCGCCAGTTAGATATGCTCCGCCGGGGAGTCATCTGGTGCCCTCCCCCGAACTGTCCTACAGGGGACAAACTATTTAAGACCTACAAATTCTCATAACTGTACTTGTAAGCTGTACCTATTTTGCATAATAAAAAAAAAACAAATTTAAAGACTCAAATAAAAAATATATAAATACCTTTTTCAGAAAATGTTGAATAAAGTTGCTATAGACATCAGAACTCTATTTCAGAACTCATTTTCATTAGCCTCATTTTATACGCCTACCATTTCAGTGTCCAAAAACATTGATTTTGTAGATATACACAATATGTCACGATTGTTTGCACCGGGGCTCGTTTAGTGCTCCTTACGTCATCCTCGCGGACATAAAAGAGGTAATGAATATGTGAAATTGGTCGCTGGTGTTAGCCATATCGTTAGATAACTAGGGAAGAATAAGATAAGAATGTAAGATGTCGATGAGAAAGAAGTTGACTTTCTGGGTTTCAGTCAACCGCACCATCCATTATTCTTATTGTCATACGGAAATATATTATAAGTAACTGTAAGCACCTCTAGTTGACAAGACGCGGCGGAGACAAGTAGCCGGGGAGAAACATTTGGAACGTGCCCCATACTTCTTAAATACTCGTATACAGCAGTTGCTTGCTGTTGCCTTGTGTTATCCGCGTGGAACTTATTTACCGCTGCAGCACACGGCTCCACATTGATGTAACGCAATCGACCGTCCGTCTGTCCGACCACCCGCCGTTGACCGGAGACCGGTCACATTCAAAAGTGAAAGATATTATTTATAGCCGTCTAACAGAAAAACTTTCATTAATTAGTATATTCTTTTGAAATTTTAATTTGAAATTGTATTTATTTAAATGTAAGGACTTTAAATGTACAACTGTTGATTGAATGGTAACGGACTTTTCAAACAGTTTCAACTCCAAGAAAAACTACTTCTCGGTGAAGCTTTTAGAATCATCTTAAAATCACGTAAGATTCCATCGTCGAAAAATGTGTGTTACTTTTGTTTAATTTGTAAAGAAAATAATAAAGAGTTTTATTCAGAGTGTGTCATTTTGCGTTTGTGTGTGTGCTAATGTGGCGGGTGTTGCAGGCGCCAGCCAGGGCGGGTACCTGGGCAAGGAGGTGGGCCCGTTGTCGGAGCTGCACCACGGCGTGCGCGGCCGTCTGTTCGCCGTGGACTCGCGCACCATCTACCTGCACGACTTCCACTACGACGGCGTGGGACCAGGTCAGTACACTGCTCTGCCGAGCTGTTCCTCCCGTAGGATATAACTCGGTGCTGAAGCTGTCATTGTAACAAATGGGGATAAATATTATTTTTACTAAATCGGGTTTTTACCGTGGAAGGTTAACAAGCTATGGCTTAACCGATTGTTATGACATATAATGTATATTCGGCATGTCTGAGACTCGGTCGTAATCTATTTTTTACACTCCTAAGTGATAAGGGTGGTCCACCCCAATAATTTTTGTCCATGTTTTATGTATGTAAAAAAAATACATAAAACCCTTCAATTTCACCTTTCTATCACTAACCCATATTTTTTAACTTTCCATACCCAAAGGGTAAAAACCCTATTACTTAGGCTCTCACGAACCGCGATAGCTGGCCTGTGGAAATTATCACAGCAGTATTTCTGTTGCCGCTATAACAACAAATACTAAAAACAGAATAAAATATTTGTTCAGGCGGCTCCCATACTACAAAAGTGATTTAATGCTCGATATTAATACCGGCAACATGTAGACGATTGAAATATTCGCAAAATATTTAGTTGTGTATTCACACTTTAAAAATAAATATTAAAATAAAAAATTAAAAAAATATATTAGGGGCCATACAACAAACGTAATTTTTTTGGTTCATATTAATAATGGCAACAAACTAACTACACTTGAAATATTCACAGAATATTAAGTTATATATTCATTTTAAAAATAAATAATTGGATTTAATAAAATATATATATTATAGGGGCTCCCATACAACAATCTTGATTTTTTATTGATAATGGTACGGTACCTTCAATGCGCCAATCCGACTCGTACTTGGCCGGTTTTTCAATACTCATGTCATTACTTAAATAACCTTCTGCTCTCGGCGGTCCATTGCTTTATTTATTTTTCAATTTCTATGGTTAATTATTTTTTATTTGACTACTAAAATATTTACTAGAAATAATATATGTGGTAAAACAACGTTCGCCGGGTCAGCGTTAAATATGAAATTTGAGTTTGTAATATTTAAATATGCGGGAATTACCAAAGTAGCTGTGTATCTGTAAAGTAAGCTGTTTATTAAAACTTTCGCCGAAGTTGTGGACTGTGGTAGCGCGGCGAGCCGGGGGGAGCCCACCCCGGGCAGTCGCCGCGTCGTGTCGGCTCCGGGACCTAACCAACATTTATATTTTAAAACCGGAGATTAATTTGGGAAGTTTCAAACTATGTAATTCACTTACATCGGGCTAACTTTGAAGCATATCGTAATGATAACCAATTTTGTTGATAAAATATAAAACACTAGAATATTTGTACCGCGTGTTGTCGACCGGATATCACAAACATTTCCTTTTACTTGGGTATCGTAAAAGTCTTCTGGGGACTATTATAAATTTTTGATACCTTTTAATTACCTAACTTCAGGTATATTCTTAACAGTAGTCTTGCGAGTAAGTAGTGCTCCAGCACCTGCCTTGGACCCTAAACTGTGTTTGATTCCACTCTAAGTTGTCTCTCCTGTTCTCCTTACCTTTCCATCGCTTTTCTCCCTTTGAAATGCTATTGATTACACCGGCTCATCCTCGTGACACTTGAATTCCTATGTGAATCCATGAACCCGTTGTTACCCGTTAAACGACCGTGGGCATTGTGGGCATGAAGATGTGATATAGATATTCAACCGAATGCTTACATAATTTATACGGTGAAGCTTCAGTAAATGAGTGAAGCAGCGCAGCGCTTCACAACTCATTAATAATTACTTGACGTGAAGTCATTAGCGTGACGTTATTTCTGAGCTTGAAAACAAACAAAACGTCGTTAAATGCTGCGACACACTGGGGGCCGAGCGAGATGTGTATAGCTGTAATCGCGTACTCACGTAATCGTGTTCTACACCGAAGAGCACAGCGCCTTCATTTCGACAATAGCGTCTTCGATATGAAGACACAATGTTATTGACAAATAATCATCGAGGTCCAGTGGTTAACCGTGTGCTCCTCAGCGCATAGGTTTGGATCTTCGCATTCGATAGCTTCCCGGATGCCGAATCACTATAGCTTGCCCCCATCCCAACAATTTGGACCTTATATTGCGGTAGGTAGTTGCACACGAAACGGGTGCGTTTATTTCGGCTGCTACTACATCGAACTAAGTTGTTGTGTCTATCTATCCGATATAGAGGTATATGAAGTTATCGGAACAAAGAGTATAACTTCGTAAATAACCTAAGCGTGGAAAAGTCTTAATAAAGACTAATTATTGCCTCGATATTGAACCGCCGGAACATTTGGATTCTTATAAGCTGTTCCACCAATGGAACGCATTCAATGTACATTGTTGTAATCCTTTCAACCAAATTAGTGAATTTTCTGTTCTGTTAGCCTGCCGGTGTAACTTGTAACGTATCTTTAGGTCTATCACACAAACACTTAATATATATTGCGAACACCGCAAAGCTAAAACCTTAAAATATTTAATAAAACGGTAGAAACTGTTACCTACTGTAATTAATTAATTCATTAATCAATGACAGTTCACTTGTGCTACTTTCCCATTCATATTATTTAAATTATGAGCACCGAATTCGTATAATTATAATTTATAGAAATTAGCTATAAAAATTCTGTGAAACACGAAGTCAGTCGGTGTAAGTAGTGTTAATAATTAATTTGAATGTGAAAGTAGCACAAGTGACATCAAATAAAAATAAATTGTAATGTATAGAATTAGTTGTACTACTGCGACCGTGTGGCGCAGGTCTGCACGCTTGTTGTCTCGTGGTGTTGGTGGAAGCGATGACATTTTCTCTTGTAGTTACTGCTATTACAATATATTCAAGATGAAAAACCATCCGTTGGGCGGCTGCCTGCTTGTGACTAACGCCTTCTCTTTCTATTTGAGATGTTACAACCTGACGATAAAACCATTACAACGTTTATAAAGTAAGGGCCTCTTATACAAGGTGTATCGAGGAAAGCCAAGTGTGATTTCTCGGCCCCACTAGATAGTCTCATCGTTATCTCCTGCAATTGTATGTATAAAGAATTTTACATATAATCTACAACACCATCAAGCATACGGCAGCTACCAGTCTGCACTCGCAGCAAAGGTTTGTCGTTGAATTTTATCTCTTCGATCAACTTTTGAGATTTGGGTCGTGCCTGACGTATCCCAATTAACAGAACGTAATACCATAAGTTACAATTTAGCCGGAATATGACGGGTGTCTCCGTCTACTTTCTTTGGGCTCACAGGGGTGACGATACACCGTCACACAGATGAGACTTTTCCGTGATAGCATGACAAATCGAAATAAAAGTACTTTCAAATACTTTTTTTGGATTGGTATCATTGACGTGGCGACCTGGCGTTCTTGCCATTCCTCACGCTCCCCAATTGCACGCGGTAGGCTTTCAGTTGTAAACTAGACAGTCATCACTAGTATTTATTTCGTTAGATTATGAAATGTTACAGAAGTATGTATATAATATTCTCGCTTGTCTGTAATTGAACGAGTAGACCGTAGTTAATACCCCGGGGCGGTTGTAGAAAAATGGCTTAGTACAGGCTTGTATTGAGATAATTTCCCGGGAGGGCCCATCCGCGAGCGGAGCCGAGACAAAGCGCTGTCTATTAATCCGGCGTCTCCACCCACCGTATCGCGTAATGAATAGACCGAGTTTCCTCATTAACCACGGGCACCACCTATTACTAACCGTCTTTGTTCAGCAGCCGCGACTCGCAGTTCATCGGGCACAATCTCAAATGATACAGTTCGTGTGGGTGCTGGACTCTAAAGAATAAAAAGCGGAACGTTGACTCGACGCTGCCAAATCTATTTGGAGCAACTTATGTTTACCTAAATGTCCGCCTGCGTGTTCAAGTACATGGAAAATTTAGAACACGCTGGAACCCTTTTTTAGCGTCTGTATTCTGTTCTGATCTAGAGATTTAAAAAGTTTATCATGCTTATACTGTCTATCGTTTACTTTGAAATGAGTTATTACTGCCTACAAAATGATCAGCTCATTAACGTTCATGCCCGTTCCAAATGACTCATGTAATGAGATCGATGATACTACCAAATTAATGTCTAACTTGACAGTCGTTGCTCTGTTACAAAATGTAAGACAAAAAATCTGATTAATAGTGCTCCATTTCCTTTCATGATATTTAACGTCAACATCAACATAAAACATGACGCCGGGGCCAGACTGAACCACGTGTCGCTCTTGCCCTACATGACGACACCCAGATATGTTTTAGAATTAAATTCATTAAGACAGAGTAGCTAAAACTATAAACACAGTGGAGCCGGTGTTTATTGAATAAACACTGGTATTATATTTGTTGATAAACAACATTCGCGAAAGAAACGGCCCGTCGATGTTTGATCACACCGATACATCAGCGCGCGCGATCCGAGAACAATGGGACGGCTAGGGCGCGTTCACACCGGCGATCTTGCCACCAAAGCGCCGCGAACCCGCCCCGGTTTACATATGCCTTCGCATATGTGTTCGGAGATAAGTCTCCAAAGTACATACATTGTATTCGTGTCTTTGAGTAACACAGACCAATATGGAACAGGTGGGCAATATATATTAACAATATATATTAACAACTCATTTTACCAATACTCACTTGCAATAGATTTTACTGGCTCGTGGTATTTTTATTATACATACATGCAAGCTTTGTGTGTCGTAGACATTCGAGTATTACTCAGTGATTCTCATTCTGAGCCGTAAGAGGGAGTCATCAGTGAGAAGAACGTCAAACTTATCATATTATTTCAATTGATAATAACATAGTTAAATTACAAATATTGATTAATAATATCGTTGAGACTCAGTTATGTATGTGAATTTGTTTTAATTTTAAAAGTGTAAAAGACGATTTATGTTTTTATAATCAGAATACTAAAGTATGAACATCTAATTGTCGATTCTCTGTTTTAGGTTAGTACCTATTTCATCAGTTGATATTAATTAGTAAGGTAAAAGTTATTCGTATTTAATAAATAAAACTCTGTTTTTAGATAAGTCACATTGTTTATGCTTCAATAGTTAAACAACTCATGATCTTATATAAATGTAGATTTTGATGATTGATATCTCGCAAATGTAGAGTTTTAAAAATTAAGATACGTTCAGGTACCACGATTCCTCGATGCTGTAATTAAACCTGGGGACACAGACGGGAAGCAGATCAACCCAGACCCAGATTGGGTGTCAGAATTAATGGGATTTCCGGTATTTCTAAAAAACTCATCTTACTTGGATTGGATCCGTGTATGGCCGATATAACAACACGAATCGCGAGAGACTTTTCCTTGAAAGTTTCCTATGCACTGGATTTTCGGCACTTTGCATCAGTGACTTTGGCCGCTATATAATACTTTGAGCAATAATATATTAATGCCATAGAAAATTGGGTCTGGCATTAATCTCGGGGAATTTTATGACGTAAAGGAACTGTCAAGAGAGAGCTCCTGTGGGACCGCCCGTTGTTCTTATAATATTAAACCTTTAATCCTTAAAACTCGCTCGTTCCCAATCCCCAAACTGCGCTAGCCGTCAGAACCACGGCACCGATAAAAAAATCCTTACAAAAGTAACAAGCGCATTAAATAGTACTTAGGTAATACTTATCAGAGGGTGACGCTCGATCGCGGCGCTCTGCCGATCGCTGACTTAATAACCATTTGTGTGTAAGAGGATTTTCTGACATTTCCATTGAAATGTGACTTGAAATGTCGAGCGAATGTAAAATTACGATGAGGTACAGTCGTGAAAAAACGACCTATATTTTATTGTCAGTCGTTTCAATCTTATTTTATTTTATTACTCAGCCACTTTACTATTTTATTTTTTCGAATAACTCGAATGAAATGTCCGATATTGACCAGTACTACATATCAGAACATTATAGGATGTAATATCTTTCTGCGGATGTATCGTGAGATAGTTAGTGCACTAAATTGACTTACAGTGTAGCTTTGATAACTTCTGCCTTCACTGGCGTGACTATACGGTAATTATATTCTTCGTGGGTGATTAGTGGAATTTAATTGAAGTGAACCGTCCTGATGCTTGATTGTAGAGGATGTTATTAATCATGTTTGACATAAATAAAAGTAATCGTTTCCAAGATGTTCAGTTAGAAGTAGCGCCGGGATCGTAGCAAACACCTAAGTAAAGAATTCCAAACTTTAGTTTATAGTTTTATACCATTTACTGGATAAGGCTTTATGATCACCGGCTATTTGTGTTGTTAATCTCAAACAATATTGATGTTAACAATTTCTGGTTAAATTGGATTTTTCTGTTATTCGAGATCAATTTATTATCATAGTGATTCTTGCGATCCAATCTAGGGAATTTAAATAGAAAAGTTCGACACATACGAGCTGGTAGTATTAGATGAACCATAGAAAGTTGGATATTCCCCAATGCAGTTTTGTAAGCCATTGTACACGGACCCGTCAATACTTGAGATATTCTGAAAGGAAAAACTGGCTCGATGATATATTATATCATCGAGCCAGGTCTTTAGCAAAATGAGCACAGAGAATCGAGCTTCAAAGATCCTAATTTGCTTCCTCAACATTTATCACTCTTTTCATGCACTCTATTCAATTTATTTCACAACATATATTCCCTAAATGACAATATAAATAAATAGGGCGAAACCTTTACTCATAAATTTTGTTAATATCCAATGCCAATCCAACTTGTAAATTACTCATAGATTATATGTGTAACATGATGGATTTAATTTAACATGTGCCTATAAAATGTAAACTATGCGCTTTAACATTATGATCGTAAGGTAATGACGATAAAATATACATTGAATATGAATTTGATAATGTTATCAACAGCAATAAAATTCGAATGTTGGTATCTTAAAATCATGACTAGCGAAAATGTTTCTCAATTTAATGACGTAACGAGTTTGCATTCATTTTTACCGTGAAACTTCGGTAAATGTGAGTTAGTGTTCATTTATGATCTTTATTATTTTTGATAAGCATGTCATCTCAGCGTATTGTGTAACACATGTAAAAT
>DVZW01000197.1:0-11965 GCA_018237805.1 Mesosemia grandis
GGAGTACTACTTATAAGGATTACGTTATATCCGTACAGTTGGTCTTCATAGCGTCAATACTTGTCATTACCACGAACAGTTCCTCCTTGATCATGGAGCGTGCAACTAAAATAAACCGCGGTAAGAACGCGTTAATATGAGTAACCTACACTTACGGATTTATCTTATACCATTAGGAGAACCGTCTGCTTATTTTATAATATATCAATTGTATTCAAATGCTTAATTGTGTTATCGATAAATTCCTCGCAGAACCAGCCTTCTGAACCGGTGGTAAAATAATGTTATATTTCTTACAATCTTTTAAGGACAAATCTAATATTTCATACAATCTATTAACGACAAGTCATGCAATCTATAGGATTCGATTATTAAAAAAGACTGACTTTGATTTTAGTTTCTTGAGGAAATAGTGGTATACATACATATCTTCATACAATTTGTCCAACGGGTAAAACAAAGTGTATAAAGTGTCGAATATCACAATCCACTCATAGAAATCTCTTGTCTCCTATATTCATTGATCTTATTATAAATTCTCTTCCAAGCACACTTAAAAACTACCTTTCGCCAAATCACAACCAATTTATACAGAAAATAGTATCAAGATATCCATTGCTAACGATTTCCTTTCACTTTCGTAAATAGAGCGGCCACTTCTCAACATGGTATGTACCTAAGGTATGTAGACAAAATTGTGAACAAATGACAGAGATTTTAAATATATGCCATTCACTCGCGCCGTTAAAAGATATTCCTTAACAGACATTGTCAGAAGCATCGGGACACAATGCAGTCGTAAATAAATTTATAGGTTGACTATAAATAGAGAAAGTAATGGTGTCTAATTCGATTTATTAGGACCATATAGTAATGGCCATATAGGGTTATATAATACAAGTGCCACTGAATTGATAAAAATCTTCTGCACAATCGAGGCTTGATATGTTCCCGTCTATAAACGGCTCAACTCGTAAATCCTAACCCATAAACAAAGTCTATCAGTAATGATTGTAAGAAATTTCAGTTCTCCTTGGATTTTAAGTTTATGCACAAAGTCTCCAAAATTAATAAACTAATTAATACTAATCATACAAATTGAACTTTAAAGTAAGATTTCCTCTTGCACCATTCCATCCTGTCGCTGTCTGATGAAGCGATATTAATGCTTATTAATACACAGATAGATACATTAATACACTTCAAAAACACTCAGACCCAAGAACGATCATTTCTGTTTATCTTGCAACGTTTGTCATGGATAAACATTGCGGGATCAAATCCGAGAATTCATGGTTTAGTAGCATAGAACAGGCCTAGAGGCCATTAAAAATACTTAAGGCTTTTCAAGGAAATAGAATCTCACGTGAGATAGGAATACAGTTTCTTGTCACAGGAAACAAGCGCAAAAATACAAGTACCAGTTACTAGGAGAAATAGTAGAAATCGCATTTCACGAACTAGATACAAGTAAGTAGAAGGTAGGTGTAATCTATATCTGAATCTAGACATAATAACAAATTTAAAAAAAAATACCTAGAAATAACAACAAATTTTATTACTAAAATATATAAATGCAACTAATATTTTTCTCTCAAGCGGGTTTACGCCGGAATGCGGGTAGACTTGTCTTCGCGACCTGGACACGCGTCACAACAAAAGATTGCAAGAAGCTCTTATGCCGGTTAGCGCCCGCGTGCGTGTAACATTAGCGTGCGGAGAGCATACAATAGCGTTATGAGCGCTTTAGTTTTTTGTTGTCTAAACTCATATGTATCAAATACCTCAAAAGCGACATATGTTATGTCACAAATAGTACATGAATTTATAGATACTATACACTGGTGTAAAAGATTAGTTTATCGGGTTACATTTTACAATCAATAAAAACAGCTTAGCACTTATTGCAATGGAACCAGAAATGGCACAAATATCGCAAGCTTACATGCAATGTATTTGCAATGCAATTGAGATAGGTTATTGCTCTAACGAAGTGTATTTCTCTGTTGCCTCATAGCATTTCAGGTCACAAATAAAGCCTTATTTTCGAATGCAACTTGACCTCTTCTTTTGTTCGTGTATACATTTTTTTCCACACCTTGTCGTGTTTGCAATTCATTACATTTTTACCATTCCTTTATTAGCAAGTAGTAACAATGTAGGTTTCATTCTTTATCTTATATCAAATAGAGATTATTATAAATTATATTACTTCCTTACATAGATAGTTTATATGACATTATTTCTTAATTAGCCAAATATATAACCTACAAATAAAATGTTTGGAGTTAAATTCTCTCAGCTTACCTCCCAAGAGATGAAATAAAAGCAGAAGTAATAAACAATCAATTATTAAACACAAGATCAAAAAAAATCCACCACCCCCATTCCATTTGCGGGCGCCATTTTGAAAATGTATATAGCCCGTGTTACTGTCACAATTCCGACAAATGCAACGACACCTTACAAACCGACCAAACGTTTGGGCTGTAGAGCATGCCAAAGAAATTAACATGCTCTAATACACTCGAAAAACATAACCCTCGATCTGATGTACTCGGGTAAAAATATTTCTTTTTTTTACATACGTCGTAAAAAAGATTTAATAATTTTGATATTTACAAACAAGGTTTGTAACTATTAACACCTTTGGTTTATATAGGCGACAATTAACTCTTACCATCGGAATATTGTCCGCTTGTTTGTCTTCCTATAAGCCAAAAAACCTAGCATTTATGTCTATAATACTCCAACATCTTTTTTTAAAACACAAGAGACAAGAGATCAGAAATCTTTTTCAGTTTACTGGAGACATTTGATGTTTAATCTCTATCGATATATTTGAACGTAATATGGCTACGTACCAACACTAGCAATTGCTGTCCTACAATTTATAATTACGCATCTTAACAGTCACAGTAGACAGTAGGAAGACGTCTCTAGGCATTAATATGACATAATTTACAATTTGAATCGTCGGCACTTGGTAAAACTCCATTATAATGTTTATTATGAGAGTAAAACACTTGTACTTATTTTACGTATATATTTCTTGATTTAATTACAACTGCGAACCGGTTTCGCGATTCATCACATCATCAGGGCGAGTAGACAGTAAACCGGTTGGCAGTTGTAATTAAATCAAGAAATATATACGTAAAATAAGTATAAGTGTTTTACTCTCATAATATAATATATAATAATACATTACATGACAAAAGAAAAATAAATTGAATGTATGAAAAACAGAAAATTATCTTTTTGGTCAAGAATTAAACTAAATATTTACAACGCAAACAATACTTATAAGTCGTTTAAGAAACTACCTTTAAAAACTTACAAGTTCAGTGATAGTTTGTAAGAAAATCAACGCGCTTAACAAATCATATCTCTTTTCATTCGTTATTGCTTGAAATATAATGGTTTTCTTTGAATAAAATCACCAAAACGTTTTTTTTTCTTTGTGGCATTGGCCCTAGCAACTGCCTAAAAAGTAAGGAAGTAAAAAGTATAATTGACAGCAAAATAATCCATCGCTGGCTTAATTACATTCCACGTATGTATCAGCCAATCTTAAGACGTCATGTATGCATATACAATTTAGTATTGCGATCGGTAGTGATACTCCGTAATTTTAATTTGAAAAGTAAAATAAAACCACTTATCATAAATAATTAATATCAAATATTATTTATCAATAACGTAAGGATTATTATAAAAATAGTACCAACTAACGAGTATGTGCTTTAATTACTTTAAATAGAGTTGTTAATTGTGTTTTTCGACCGCTGGATTTCATGTAAAAGCGTTTTGGTTTCTCATCTTTCCTATTCTATTATCTGCGTTGCTTATACAGCGTCATAGAATGGCGTTTTTGGGGAGGGGTCTACTTTTAGTGATCTTAATCTCTAATGGCCTTACACTATATATGAACCTTGGAATAAAAATACAAAGTTATATACAGACTGGAATAATAATTACTAAGTTATATATAGACCTTGGAATAAAAATTACAATGCTTAGCTTATTTCACTAATTTTTTTTCCTTAAATAACGGGCTACAAAATGAGGCTATGCAGCTTATTAATATTGATTGATTCGATAGGTCCGAAATAAATTTCAATTGAACCTATCTTATGTGTACCGTTGCGCGATGCGTAATTATAAGTTCACTTGTGTAGCTTATAAACTATTCCTAACTGAAAATTATCTCAATGCAGTTACGTGCAGCGATTTTGACACGATTAATGAACATACATACAGCCTACTTTTAGCATTTCTGATACACTAGCCGTGCCCCGTGACATTGTCCGCGAAAAAAGTTGTTTTGACAAAGTAGCCTAAGTTAATCAGTTATCTGCCAGAGAAAGCCCCGTCAAAATCTGTCCAGCAGTTCCTGAGATTAGCCGGAACAAAAAAACAGAGAGACAAAATTGTAAGAAATGTTATTTAAATATGTACACCGTGTATGCGTTTAGTAAAAAGCTGTTATTTTAATATTACAAACAGACACACCTATTTTATTTATTTGTACAGATGTATAGCCTAGTAGACCCGGCGTTGCTGAGACTTAATTATAGCGCCATCTATTAGAAGCTGGATAAGTTATGGAATTAAAAACCGATGATTACGCATTGTAAAAAAAATCGGGATATTTTTATCCGCATACATCTGCCAATTGTTAAGTGCCAGATACACACATTTTACAAAAAAATCTTCAGCTTTCATCCCGAACAAATATAGCGACAATAGAATTATATCATTTCATTATATTTTAATTATATAGTCGAGGAAGGAAAGACGGAACGGGTGTGTTTAAGTCGGGATGTTTGGCGCTCGGTTCTCTCTGCTTAAATAAGTACCTGGCGTGATGATATAATGATAATAATAAAATTAAATATAATAATTATTTGTTTAATAGATTCAATATTAAAACTATTCCGAGTTAGATTAATTAATTGCAGTTATATGCACTCAACATTATCCTGAGGTCAACATTGCACAATGTTTTTTTATGAAACAATTGTTAAGTATATCCGAAATGAATATTTCATTTTATCATAAACACTAATTATATGCTATTATGTAAAAATGAATAAACTCGTATATTGTTAGACGGTCATGAATCATACGAATAAACAAATCCGCTAGTTAAATAAGGTAGGTCATTGTCGAACTTATGCAAGAACTTGCGTAATCGTGATAAGTAATGAAGTAAATAATGTATATTTTTCATGAGAACAGGTTGTTTATATTTACGTCCATTGTCCTATAAGGGAAAGTTAGTCGTTTCTACGTAAGATTCACCCCTCAGAAACGACGGCGGTTAAAAGTTACAATTATTTACCTTACAGCCATAATTAAATGTTGATACTCCTCCTTTAATTCGTTGGTATTACTAGTACGCACTGGCGCCACTAGTATGTACATTTCACCTCTGCCTACCCGTTCGGGAATAAAAGGTGTGATGATATTTATTCACTTTAACTTAAGAGAGGACTATGTGCGTTATTACGTTTAAAGATGGCATCAGCTTACAAAAAAAGTGTTTAAATCAATTAAGACTTTCGAATTTGAATATAAATTAAAAAAACACTATTCTGTTTTAAAAATGTCAACAACTTGAATAGTCAAGAATGATGCTAAATCTAAGATTTTTGCGCACAAACCAAAATCGATCTGCGTGCAAAGGTAATATCATCCAAGTGTTCTCTAATATAGTAGGATTCCCATGTGTTCGTCATTAAAATTCCAACGAGACTAAAGAGGAAAACGGGACCATGTAAGAAAAAAACTAAATGGGTGGAGAAAGAAGCGACAGTAATTATGCTGCTGCCCTTTTAATGGGTAGTAATCACATGTCGCTGTTTACGACATCTACGGAAAAGTATATCGTGAGTACATTTAAGCTCGACGCATATGGTTATATCATATATCCATTTTGACAGTGGCGAGTACATACAGGTTGTTAGGAGCCTATTTCTGAGGCGAAAACTATAATTTGACTCAAATGACGCAGGCCAAAATGAAACTCACACTAGCACTATCTATGAGTCAATACAGAACTCAGGGAATTATATTTTTTTATTGTTTAGCCAAACAAGCAGACTGTCGCCTATAGACACCAAACCAAAGGTGTTATGGAGCGTTGCCAACCCTGACTGAGATGTTTAGTGCACAAATATACCGGCTATCTTACCCTCAAACCGGGACACGACAATGACTAGCACTGGTTTTATTGAGAGAAATAGGTAAGGCGGTGGTACTAATCCGGGAGAATCATTGCAAGACTCGCTACCACCTAGCAGTCGCGATGATTTTGACTTGTAAAACCTACGCTTGCCTCTTGTCAACTGCCTAGCAGGCTAGTAGGCAGTTGGCAGTGTGAAGAATTTTCACACAAAGTATCAACACGGCTAATATGAAATGTCATGGATTTTTCTTGCTCAGTTTGGCGATAGGCTCACTAGGTATACCGTTGGACGTAGAAGCTGTAACATAGATAACCTTGGAATCACAGGAATAGTGATAATATACCACCTAAAACAGATTTTAACTGTGCTACTTATGCAATAATCGCTTATGATTAATAAGTTTGCACACGTGTATTTTGCGAAATAAACGCTAAGTAAACTCACTGAGCACTGGGTCAAAGTAAGAATAATTAGGTACGTATGTTTAATGTATGAATAAAGTTCCAAATGTTCAGTTCGTGAAATGTTAGTTATAAACAATATTGACCTATGCATTATTCAAATGATACGGTACTGTTCGTATAAGAAATTGATACTTGTTAATTAATTTGCATTGTTTTTGCATTAATTAGTCCAGTAGTTTTTTCATGAAAGAGGAACACACATACATACATCTATACATCCATACGTATGTATTGATATACTAGATGTCGTCCGCGACTTCGTTCGCGTGAAAAACATGAACAAAGCTATCCTACGGGAACCGTACATTTTTCCGGGATAAAAAGTAGCCTATGTGTTATTCTGATGTATAACCTATGTTACTGTAAAGTTTCATCCAGATCGGTATGGTAGTTTTTTTTATGAAAGAGTAACAAACATCCTCATATACTTTTGCATTTATAGTATTAATAAGATAAGATAAGATACATAGGTGTAATAAAACTGTAGAAGAGTTCAATTCTGTATATTGAAAAAAAACTAAAAAAAATACTTATGAGTCTTCATACAAGTAACACAAACCAAGAAAATTTATTTTGTTATTTTTGTCTCTCTGTTTCACGCATATATACTGGATGAAATTTATAGAAACTTTTTTTGTTATATAGCCATTAGTGTAGAGTTTGTAAATTATACGCAGTATATATGTGTATAGTCTTGTATAGTATAGGCAACGATTATCTGTTACCATCAGGAGTTCCATCTGCTTCTTTGCTTTACTATACTCAATATATAAAAAAAGTCATACTCCGCTGATCGTATAATTTTCGTGAAATAGAAAATTATAAAAACAGAAATGTAGAAAATTTTAATATTTTTTCTTTACCTTATGGATTTCCGCAAGGAAAAGCCTGATTTAATATATTAATATCATCAAGATCTAAATCAAGAAACTTAGTAAGGCTTACGTGGGTGGCGCATCGTTTAAAAAATCCTTGCCGTGCGCAACTTTTGGCAATGATTAATGTTTGTCGGACTTATTATTGCGTAAAAATACCTGTTCCTAAGCTCGGTGTAAATATTTCTAGATATATTAGGGTAAGTTTTATACATAGATTCACACGTGGCTTTGTCTGCATATTGTCTCTTACTCTTTCCAGCTATGCATCCCACATGGTGGTGGGGTCAGCTCTCTTTATATTTTTCCTCTACCTCGCTCTATCCTCGACGTCGTTTTCGGAAAGCTCACACTGTCCCTTGTCCCCACAACTCTCCATCTTGTCTTGTCAGCTACAGTACCAAATACCCCACGCAGTCAGGTGGCCAACATTTCTACGTTTGCATAAAGAGTGTTCCTACATTTAAAGTAGCGAAGCGGACCTTAAGGTTACAATTTGGGACTAAGTAACGTTTTTAGCCGAGCTCGTCCGTGACTCGGTAGCCCTAACATAATACTGATTGCTGTCCTTTCCCAAGGGTATATTTTTATGACATTATCAAGATCTGTTCATGTAATGAGAATAATAAAAAATATTTGAACTTTCTATATTATGATAAGTTAAAGTAACTTTTTATAATCTTGCGATTATTTTATTCAGCTAATATTTTTAAAACTACTTAAGCTGTCAGTTTAAGATTTAAAAATTTGGATTTTTATCACTGTCTCAATTCGGCTAGCCTAAATGGAACGGGCTTTGCTTCCTGGCTCCACGTGGCTAGATTCCATTATTGATTTCCGGCGCCAAAGCGAGACAGCGCTCTACCACAATTTGTTGCACTATTTTCTTTCTCCTTCTTTCGCCAATATATGACCTATTTTTATGCTACATTCCCTATATTAATACAGACTAAGTAATTAGGTGAAAAGTTCTGTTGACGATGTAATCTAAACGGCTTTTTAATGTTAAAGTAAACGCGTTGTGAACGACATTGCGTCTAATTGAGTTTATGACGAACACATACAATTATAATTATGCAGTGCTTCTTTTGTTATAATGGCTTTCGGCGATCTTTATGTTTCTTTATGTGTCCGATATCCAGGTAATGTTAGTAATATAATTATTGGCTGTGTGGTGCTAGCTGGGTGTGCTAGAAGGCGACCAAGGATTACTATCCAAAGAAAGGACGCAACGCATTTTTATGCCATATATTATAATACTACAGCTGGCGCCCGTGACTTCATCCGCGTGATAAAAACAAACAAAGCTATTCAACGGGAACCGTAAATTTGTCGTGATAAAAACTAGCCTGCATTATTCCAGACTATAGTTTACCTGCATGACAAAGTTCATATAAATCCATCGGGTTACGTGAAAGAGTTAAACATCCATCCTTACCATCTATCACATTTATAATATTAGTAAAAAGTAAGACCAGTCGGCGCCTGCGATGTCATCCGCGTGAAAAACACGAACAAAGCTAACCCATGGAAACCGTATTTTTTTCCGAGACAACAGGCCTATGTATTATTTTGATATATATAAGTTATATTACCTACTGTAAAGTATTTTCTAGATCCATCCAGTAGTTTTGGCGTAAAAAAATAACATACTTAAAACTTTCGCATTTGTATATAACTTTTTAATGGGCAATTGACCCACCTCTCATTCCCACCGCTGTTAGTTATGATGACACTGAGCTATAAACTCAGGACGCCTAGAGAAAAGCTGTATTGGGACGTGCAAGATATTTAACAGAAATATTAGGAGGAGAAGCAAAAATATCCTGGTTGCAAGCAATGAAAGAGACAGCAAAAGATTAAAGTTTTTGAAAAAAAATCATTTTTAGCATCGTTGGGACTTGATAGACGATGAAACGAAAAGGCGACAGTAAAAAGAGTCAGACACATAAATTCATAAGATTTAATGTGGGAGAAAATGAGATAGGAAGCATTATACATTTGTGCACATATACGTAGTACAAATATTGAGAAAAGGGATCACAACAACCTTGGTGTTTTGTATACGTGTACGAATTATACGTTTATAAAGAAAAAACATTTTATAAAAAAAAAAAACATCATTTTTATAATAAATTGCTTCAAATTTTTGAAGGTTCCACTTCTACTACGTTTGAATTGCACATATGTTTTTATATTCTAAGAAAGCAGACGGATCTCTTGATGGTATAAAACAATCCTATCTCCTATCAAAACCTAAGGTTTTGCAAACCTAATTTTAATGGTGCGTTGCCATCCTTAAGTATAGGTTGATATCATGTGAAGAATAGGCCAACTGCCTTCCTGTCAGGCAGCAGGCAGGCGAGCAAAGGTAAAACCAATCACTACCATCTTGAACTAGATGTTAGAGTTCTGTAATGACACGCCCGGTATGGTACCACGTAAATCGTAAGATCTTAGCAATACAAGATCGCTTTCTAGTGTAATTTAGGGGGAATTTATATCAAGTGCATTTACACAAACCCCGTTTTCGCGGTTGAATGGAACCCATAAAAAGGCAGATGTTGCGGGTGACGAGTTAATCGCCGTCATTGGCATTTCAACGAGATAGACTTAAAGAGGAGATATACCATGTCAGAAAAGGACACCACGATAGCAAAATTTAGTGGGATAAGAGAGAGGCAGCCCCTGGGCATCTCGACAAAGTGTAAGCTTTCATCCTTTATATCTCGATTTTTTCTATTGCATAGGAAGACGAATAAGCAGTCAGATCTTGTGATGTTAAGAGAAAACCGTCGCCTGTTGACAACGTTAATAGAACGTTGCCAACCTTGGTATTGGAAGTCCACAACTGTGCGATTCCGTTGTCATTTTGTTGCCTCGCACAACTCTATACAAGTTGTCAGTGGGTGATATATTCGAATTTTTAAATCACTTACTATTTGGGCGTTGGCGATAACTTACCGTCAGGTGAGCCTTCTGTTCGTTTGCCACTTTTTTTTATATAAAAAAGGCTCAACAATACTACTTTCTGGGACGGCTAAGGCAAAGAAAGTATCTGAAGAAAGGTATTAAATACACATAAAGACGCTTATCCTCTGACGCTGACTTCGTATAGAATTTCTTACTTATCTATTACAACACTTACTAGAGTAGACAAAGACATGAAGGATCTGTGCCGGTACTAAATGCCCAATAAAATAGTCCTGTACATGACTATAATATATTTACAAACTATTTATACTAAAAAATAAAATGGATGTTTCTGAATGTGATTTTAAAAGGGTTTTTCAAGTGCATGCTACACACCGCTATTTTTTCGATACTAATAATCAAACAACTATTTCTAAAATTTCTGTCCGACATTCTGTTGGTACGGTGTAATGTATGAAACGGCTGGTCTGGAAATGATGAAACTTTCATTGAAAAATAAAGTAATTTATAGGGTAGGACGTAGGCTATTTTATTTCTAAAATACTCAGGGTTTCGTCAAAAAGAGCAAAATAAACGGGACGCAGGAAAAATCGCGAGTTCTTGCTGATGTTGTAATATAATGATAAGATCGTCAAAAGCAATTTAATTTAATTAACTTAAGACTGTTCGTTAATACTAATTTTTAATCCATATTTACCGAAATAAAATATATCTCGTAACATATTTATATTTTATTTGAACAAAATAATAAAAAAAATATATACAATTAAACATTTTTTGTTGTCATTGAGTCAAAATAATAAAAAAAGTAATTGTTCTTTTCCTTAACAAAAATCAATTCAAAGCGGGAAATTCCCTTTACACGTAAGTACACGTTACCCTTGTAAGTACGCATTGTAAAGATTAAGAAAAGATTATTTGAACGAACAAACGAATATTAATAGAAACCAATGAAATTATATTTTTATACATATATTATTATATTCATAATTATTTTTATACACAAACCGATTTCTATATTAGAATATCATCAAAGTAATCTAATACATATAATAAGAGATAACTCAACAAGTACCAGCTTTCTAATATAAAAAGATTCATCAAAATTGATACACCTAATAAAAAGTTATATAGTGAAAAATATAAAAAAAATACAGACTTGATAACCTCCTTCTTTTTTGGCAGACGGTTAATAAAATTAAATATTGTCATACTTCAAATATATTTACGGACTAAACGCGTAATTAATGCACTTACTTGTAGAAAGTGGTGTGTAGGATAAAACCGAAAAATGAAGACTAGAAGAGGGTAGATGAAAAATCGACCTCCAACTGATATACGGTGAAACCTCGCCTCTAAAGTCCGCTCGTGACTACGGCAATTGTAACTTAGTCGAAACGTCGAGCTTTCTACAAGTAAGTGAATTAATTAGGCGTTTAGTCCCGATAATATATTTAAAGTATAATGGAACGCGTAAGTTTAAAAATTCAATATATTG
>DVZW01000198.1:0-11951 GCA_018237805.1 Mesosemia grandis
CGCCGCTGGTGTGTTCTAGTTTCACCTATGTCTACCCCTTTCGGGATAATAGGTTGGATGACATTTATTTATTTTATCTAACAAAAATTATTGTAACATTTCAAGTTACGATGTGATATGAGCTGATGCTCAAATTTTCCGGTAGAGATACATTAAGAGGTTCTTTAAAAATGGGGTAAAAATATATTACAATGTATGCTTACCATTCGTATACTTGTATTCGACTTTCAAGGTATAAATAAAAAAAAACAAATTTATGGAATTGTAACAAAAGCGTGTTCAGGACATTTCTTCTATTAAGTAAGCAGTCTTTTGGCTGTAAAGCGCCACGCTATTATACATTCACGCTAGAATCTCGCGTTAACCTCACGAGAAGGCGAGAAAAATACGTGAAATATTGGTTCCACATTCACGTCCTTGCGTTCTCGTGAGATTCCGAAGTGAATGTGGAGCGTGCATTAGGTTTCGTTAAGTTAATTAAAAATTATTCTTGTTTACGGTCTGCTATAACAAATCAAACTAGTTGGAATAAATTATGACTTATTTAGTCGATAATTGAACAATTTATAAATATGACGACAGCATAAGTAAAATATTATGCCTTAAATGGTATCCTGTTAATTATCATTGGGCTTGAAAAGTTTTTTTTACATTTAATTTATACATATTTATTAGTTTTTTGTTTACCTAATTAAAACGTAAAGAAGATAAGCTAGTCTTTCTAGTTTAAACTAGATCACCTATGCATATGATATGTCCTGTTATCCATAACGAATTCCTGATCTCGAACTTACAAATTTGATAGTGTAAAAAATTACAATGCCTCAATAGGCATTAATGATATCAGGTATACTGAATATTAATGTATAAGCAATAATTAATAATTAATTTCAGACCATAGAGTTTAAATATTCCTTTGCTTAATACACTATTATTATATTATTAAATCATCACGCCAGGTCCCTTGCGAGGTAAGCAGATAACCGAGAGCCAAACATCGCGATTCCCACACACCTGTTTGAGCATTCATCACTTTTTTAATGCAGTCGTTGGTTTCGACGGCTCTTGACTTTGCCTTCCGCAGAAATACTAACAAATTATTAAACATTAAATTTCTTACTGTTAGATTAATTTTAAAATTTAAAAAATATTCGACAATTGATTTTAATTATTCAGCAATAATGAAGATGATGATTAAATGTAAATGAAGCGAAACGGATACGATTGAATCGTGAAGTATAGCGCTCGTTTCTCTCTGCTTTGGGTAAGTATAGATAGAGAATAGAGTAAATATAAAAAAATACATACAAAAACATAAGTTTTGAATATTCATGTAATCTGTTTTGGAGTTTAATTGCTAGAATGGGATACCCGGGATAAGTTTATGCTTATATTGTGATAAGTTAGTCACCAAACCCAATAGTAGAACGTAATATCATGGGGCTAGACGTGGTTGCGTCAAGTTATAAATTGCGAACTTTTGCCTAATATTTCGGGAATCATTAGCGTAATGATATACAATTTATTTTTCCGTAAATTATGTGTATTATATAGCATAGTTAATATTAATCAATTGCATAAAGTAGTAAATACAGTGCTTAATTAATTTCATTATCACAAAGCAAAGCATAATATTTAAAAAATATTTTTATTGGCTAAAATAAAAACTGAATCCAAAAGAATTACATGTGACCATCTCTTAAATATGACCTACCTTTTTTGTTTACGAGGGGAATGCATTTACGCATAACCGAGTCCACCACGCAAGGAGAAATATGACCTACCTAACACAAAAATAATAAATAAAATCGGTTCATAATAGACGGAGTGATCGCGTAGCATACGTTTGCAAAAAAACATATTCGAATTGAGAATCTCCTCCTTTGGCAGTCTGTTAAAATACTTTACCCTTATACTTAGCCGTTATATAATGTGGGGGAATTACTACCATGACAAGACCAAAGAGAATATTTGTCGACAAACAGTGGTTACAGTCAACAAAAAATAATACCGATATTGTTCTGTTCAATTGTCCAACCCTACTCTGCAGGGAGCGACAGCAGCAAATGAGGTTTTTAAACGCATTGATTTTGTAATGTGAAGCATCCTGTCATTACAATGTTGTCTTTACAATGTAGCTTTTTTTTTCAAAATAATAACAAATAAATAATAAATAGGTATAACTAAAATCTAAAGTGAATTATCATAAGAGTTTTGTGACTCAGCCAAGAATAATTTGTTTTAAGCTGCCTATTATAAGATGTAATTTTGACACGTAAGAATTGATTTTCTTTTGCTCTTCATGACCATATTGTATTATTTTTATTCTAACACTGTATTGCAGTGGACAGGCCCTTTTACGACGGTATATAATTTTTTTAAAGGTGTTTTATTAACATAAATAAATATTCGAAAGCAATGTCACTTTAGAAAAAAGTTTCTCATGACGTAAAAAATTATTTACTTATATAGGATTGTTCTCTATTTTATTTTTATATAGCGCTATTCGGATAAATATATTTTTAATTGTGGTTTAATAATAAATAATTATCATGTTTCGGCTAGGAGTGCAAAGTTAGTAAATTTGTGTAATTTATAGATTTCATAGCCGACGATGAAATTCCATTTTTAATTATTTAATAACATTTGAAACTATTTCACTTTATTTTTTTGCAGATTACAATTATTTATATTTTAAAAATCAAACGGTTGCCCTATTTAGGTTTAGATAACTACATTGACGGTTGACACAACTACTGGAAAACATAGTAACAAAACCGTCAATGTATTGTATAAACCTAATGATGTTTTAAATAGTGAAACCGGCGGTTTATTAAATTTAAATAAATAAAGTGAAATCGTATAAGTATTCTTAAAATTATACCTAATTACACTTAACATCCAGGGTTAATAACGCACTGTTAATATCCTTGGTAAGCACAGGCGATAGTTATCTATTACAATTAGGGTACACCCATTTAGTATATATCGTGTAATAGGCGGTAAGTTAATTGCTAAATCATGCATCGACCAAGGGCACTCACATAAAAAGTTGCCATAACTGAGATTCATATTAAGTTCCTCTGTATCTATTTACCCACCAAACTCACTTAATTACAAAACGATAGCGGTCATTTTTTCATCTTAAATATTGCAAATGTTTCAAATAAAAAACCACCCTAAGAATAGTCGATAGCATAGAATGGTTCCCAAGTGATATCATATCAGAACAATCTGTTATTTACCGAGTTTCAAGCATAGCATAAATGTGTATACATCTTAGACTAAGTATTATGCAACGACGGAACAAAATTTCGTGTGAAACCGCGTGTAAAAGTTAGTCATTTGTATGCGTGTGCGTACAATGCATATTTGTGACAGGACGCACAACAATAGCCGGAATAGGAAGCGACAACGGCAAAATGGCCGTGCAGACTGGCTCCCCAGACAAGTTCCGTGACCAGGTTCTTGGCACTTGACTTATTTTTAGGGTTGTGTACGTAAAAACTGGGTTAAAACCCGTTTGCAAATACAGAACCATATGATCACGTATTAAGATAAGTTTCTATGTAATTACAACATTTTTCGCCCTAATTATCAAGAGTAGAGTGCTATTTTAAGGAATGGATCGCGTATTTGTCCAGTAATTAGTCAGTTTATGGTTAAGAATTATACTGACTCCTCAAAAAACTATGATCGTACTTAGCTGTTTTTTTTGACAACATCATTAATGGCAACAATAAGATACGGTGGCTTCACGCGTAAGTAGTTTGTGCTCTCATTGTCCACTTAAGAAATAGGTGTGGAACGGAAATCCTGGTTCATTTCCCTAGTTGCAGAGTTCAAGCTAATACGTGGGTATCAAAATCAATACTGAGATATATTTTAGTATTAAAGAAAATAATATCATTGATACACGTTTGCTTGTATGTGTGAAATAGAAACTGTTTATAAGATCTCAGATAACAAAGGTGTTTAATTAATAGATCATAACACAAATAATTACTAGTTTTCTTATAGAATTAGCAGGGATAAGTTATTAGCACATATCCAATGTCTGACACTCAAAATGTATATGTGCTTATCTGTACTTATATTATAAAACTCTTTAGTTTTCGTTTGGCGTTGTTAGTTCATTTGGATGTTAGTTTGGTTGGTTGAACGCGCTAGTTTAAACTAATGGTTCGAATTCAAAAAACCTTTTTGCATTGGATAATACATTTATCGAGACGAAAGCACTTAAATTTTTGCTATGTATCCGTACAAAGTTGGGACGTACCACCACGTGGCCACTACACGGAAAGTAGTTCATAATACACATGACATGGTATATACACGTAGGGGAAACAATTTTAGGCATTTTCATTTTTCGAAAATTTATCCTAAAGTTGTAACTTAGACGAATTTGCTTAGCTCTTCAGTGATCACATACGGACATTAAAATATTATTCTTAGTCATGATTTTTCTTGATAGGCTCACATTAATAATTAATCCAAGAAAGTATGTCTATGCTAAGTATATTCTATTTATATTAAGATAGTAAGCTAGTTCTCGCCTCTTTCGCATAGTGGAACCGGTGTCGGTATAAGATGCTCTAGGTTCCGGGTTAAAATCCTAAGTAGGGTGAAAATATGATTGTTATAAGGTTTTTCATATTTTCAAAAAAACGTTTACTGTCTAGGATTGGAATATGTGCCCGATAAGGCGTGCACAGGTGGCACGCCTTCACATCATGGGACTTAATATTATCGGCTAATCTAAGAGTACACACTAGAGCTACTGGTGTTTCATAATTTCACCTTCCTCCCCTTTGGGGCCAATGAGCATGATGATATTTGTTTATTTATTTAACAAAGATCTTTCTAATTCCTAAATAAAGTAGGGTAGTAAAAAGATACAAGGTCACTATTTCACCGGATAGCTCAGATTAAAAAGTAGTAGGGAATTGTAATAGCAGGGTGCTCATTTATCTGAATACATAATCCTTTTTATCATAATTTTCAATCTAAAGCGCTACGTAACCAATTTTTCTTAATTTAGCATGTATAAACTTAAAATAACCTGCATCAGGTTTTAAAGTTGCAAAGATTTTGGTAAATGCGTTTTTAGAAATCGAAATAGTAATTATTCTTATGACCTTCTCATGTGTTCGTCATGATCTTGTCAGTGATATGACAGGTTATAATTTGTTTGGCTGGCCAGTTTTTGTGACTCTTGGCGTACACCGATGATTCGTTCAAATTACATCCCTAATCATATGTTAATCCTTTGAAACTTTACAAAAATCCTTTGACCAAAACAATTTTGGTGTAGACCTAATTGATATGGTAATTCCGTCAAAAAGATCTAGGTCACGAATATCATTGCAAGGAGCCGGAGGCTTAACCATCGAACATAAATACAAAATTATCAAATGCAGACTAATCATTGGTTACGATGTTAAATCTCGCAAATATTAAAATGTTTTACTGTTTTGAAGGAATATCTTGATTATTATTCCACCAACCAACGCCCTTTCGTGTGAACTCACAAAAAAAGAACGAGACTGGTATTATGTATATTACACTTTATTTGCTTTTAAGGACAAAGCATTGACAACGTAACTGAAAAACCACGTGTGGTGGTTATACATGTAGCTTGCAAATTATCAGGTCTTCAATGCCTAGGTTACAGTCAGCCTTTGTTCTTTTTATGTTCCCTTTTTCTCTTTATACACATAGCTCGCCTTTTGTACATTATATGTATTATACATATGATTGTTAGTTTTAAAATGAATGTTGTAGTGAACTCGTACCTTAAAGTATTATATAAATAAATTGGTTAGATAATCCATAAATAACAGAGTCAGTGACACAATATTGTCAACCTTTTATACTGGAAAATGAGTCAAGAAAGATAGGGAGCTTTGTACGAATATTGGTATTCCAACGTGTATATTTGAAAGAAATGGAGAAAACGCCAATTACTCCATCCTTTTCCCATAAAATAATGTTTTATGGGCCCAATATTATTATACCCTCATAGATCAATAGGAAATGAAATTCTTTGTACTTTCATATGTCGTTATTGTAGTTTTTAATGCTAAATCCAATAAGCCGATTATTCATTGTCCGAAAAGAACCGCTTGTGACTTTTGTGAACATGTGATAAAAATCAATCAAAAATCATTTATTTATCTATGTAAACTTATTTATTATGTAAAGTATTTATGGATCGTCAAAATTCGCTCTACCGCCGTTTTGGAAGGCTAGTTCTGTAAGGCGGGACCGGCAAGAGATCACTATGCATCTCAGCATAGAGAATGTTTGGATATAAAAATAACCTCCTCTTAAGATAGCATGTCTTACGATAATAGTTTCTTAGATTTTCGCGATTGTTATATATTGAATTAAATAACTTTAACGGTTTTTATCGCGTTTATTTTTATATTTAAAATGCCTGACGTTTCGAACACTTTGCAGTGTCCGTGGTCACACAGGTCACATATCCATTAATTGATAAGCAACTGAATTATTAACAGCAGTACTGCGTTAAATAAATCATATTAAATAATGTATTTGCTATCAGTTCATTGTTAGTAAAAGTAGTACATGCACCTACCGCATACAAGCAAATAAAAAACACGTAAGGTTATGTATGATCTTAAATCACACAATGTTGAAATTACAGTGGTAAGTGGGCGTTTATATAACGTTAAGTTGACTTCACGATAACAGATGATCAATTGAAATCGACATTGCATAGTTGTCGTTCTTTACAATATATTCGATGGATAAGAACTTTAATAAGTATCTCAACATAATGCAACTAACTTGATTTTATTTAAATAATTTTGATTGCATTATCTTTAATAATTGCGGATCAATAGTTCTGTTAAAAGCGTGCATTCACCGCAAATTCTCTCTTTTTCATCTCATAGGAAACCAAAAAGTTGACGGATATCCTGATGGAAAGAGAACCGTCGCCTATATACATCAAAGTGTTAATTGTTGTTAAATTTAGAATGACTCTTGCGTAAGTATACCAGCTACTTTACTCTCCAAACCAGACACCATAACACTACAATGGCAAGCACTGGTATTAAGGCGGTGGTACAAATCGGAACGCGGTATCGCATAACTCTACCATCTAGGCGTCACGTGACTTGAAAATCTTTCGTCCGACTATTACGAGCTGCCTGGTAGAAAGGCAGTTGGCCTATTCTACACACGAAACCAGGGCTAACATTCATTCGTAAGTAATAACTGTCGCCTATAGGTACCAAAGGTGATAAAAGTATGTTGCCAACCTTGTGACTTAATTCATACGGAACACTCCATTAATAAGAAATGACAACAGGAATAATAAAATAATTAGGAAATTATGACTCTGCGTATAAAACAAGAGATAAGACGACATGAAAATATATTTATAAACACTTGACTAGAACACATACATTTCTGTACATCATGCATTTCTTATTATTATTATATCATAATATTATTATATATAATATTATTATATTATTATTATATCATCACGGAACCTCCCTTGCGGGGAATCTGCTTGTTTTTTATTCATGCTAGAACTTTAAACTCATGCTTTGACAAGTATATATATTGAAAAGGTTGACGCGCCGAGAATCACACATAAACATCGATTTTGATAATCCACTTGAAACGAAGGACTATTTTTGTTACTTATTTATCTTGACATATTCAGTTAATCTTTACTTAAGTTTTTTGATCAAATATTGACCTTTTATTTGATTTCAATATTACCTTGGTGCTTAAGTGCATATGCACTGTGCATAATGATTAATGATGACGACAAAAATAATATTCTAATACAAATAAACAAATTGAACATGATAATAACATACGGGGTATAACACGCATCACCATATTGGCATAGTGGTATCGTTGTCGGTATAAGATGCACGGGTACAATTCCCAGGTCAAAAATAAGACGTTAATGAACTTTTTCAGATTTTCTGAATAAAATTTCGTATTTTCTAAATCGTTGCTGGGGTTGCCGAGGAAAGATTGCCCAAACATTTAAAATCACTTTTTTATATTCAAAGGGCAAAATATCGGGAGACTTACCTGATGTTAAGTAATCGCTGCCCCCTATGTATAACCTAAATTTACCGATGGTGATTTAGTTATGTTCTCAGATTTTGATGCTCTTATCTTGAAGATTCTTAAGTCGCACCGGGTCGGTTATGACCTCGCTGACACATTGTTCTAAAGTCGTGTAGTTGTCGCAATTTTCAGTGGTAGAATTCAGCGCCAGGTATGAAACCAAACAATTTCTCAGGACACTTACCGTGCTAAAGCATGGTTAGAGTACCAACGTCTCTACGCAATTCTAAAATTTCGAGCCGTTCAAGAAAAGACCGATCATTAACAATTCGAGCCGATGTACATTAGATGCGGTTGTACTTACATAAGTTAATAAAAAAATATTAACATGATCACGAAAGGGTAGAAAAGGTCTTAACTAGAACTTTCACGTACTATCTGTACGTACTCGTAGTATGATTGGCCAATAATAATGTTTCACGATTTGACATATGGCAATATACGACATATCCAATCCACGGCAATTAAATTGTTAGTAATATTGGAATAACTCATTAAAATATTACTTGACTTGATTACCAAAATACCAACAAGGCAGTTTATTAATAGTTTAATTAATCGCTAACTTATTTATGGCCTTGTTGGCATAGCGGTGCTTGGACACTCGGACAGATTTGAAATTTCAACTCCAAGATCGGGCGAAAAATGGTATGATAATATTTTTCAGTTTTTCTGAAATATGTGTCTAGTAAAACGATAGATTTGCCACTTGTCACATGATAAGGCTTAATGTCACCGGCTAGTCGTGGATATACTAGTACCCACTATCGCCGCTGGTGTGTACTAGTTTCACCTAGTCTACCCATTCGGGGATAATGGACGTGATGATACATTTTTATTGACTTATTTATGAATATATCGTACAGGCATTATATTAACTTATTATTATATAGGTCCATAACCATTTGCCATTATTATGATATGACACACATGTAACCTTGAAAAATGAACAATCACAGTCATGTTACTTTTATTAGGAAAACATGCAATATTTTTTTTACCAAACTTGCTAACAGCAAAAACATACATGTTTATATGCCTAGTATTCATATTTCATCCATCAATATTGATTGCATTTTTCACACTTAAGCAATGAATGTAATATACAACTTTGCATCAGTGATCGTCCAGCCGTCCAGCTTTGATGGAATGGAATCCCGTTCAAATTTAATTTTTTTATAACTTTCCTGATCGTGCTCAAAGAAATATACAATTATTATATATAACAAAGACACTTTTTTGGGGTTTGTAAATACATGTTTGAGGTTGTAAACTACAGCTGTGACATATAGGAGCACATCTTTCTTCCACTGCAGATGCCACAGGCATGACAATATTTATTACTAGCTCGTCTTTAACCTTTTCGTTTGCATTATTGTTTTTAAGCAACTTCAAATGTACGGCCTGCATTATATCGCACTAGTGGTCTGCTCCTGCATTCATTTTTAACTTATAATATTAAGTATACAAAAGTACACATAGTTTGTATACAATAGTTTTTTCTTAAGATCTACCGGATATATTGTCTAGTATTTTTTTATTAACGACATCACATTAAATCAATATTTCTCTATTTTATTATGCATGTATTATACATATAGACCTTCCTCTTGAATCACCTTATGCATTAAAATAACCCGCGTGTAAATCCGTTGCGTACTTTTAAAGATCTAAGCATACATGCAGATAGCGGGAAAGCGACTTTGTTTAATATTATGTGGTTATTTTTTAGTTCTGTGTATAATAAAGTATAATTTATACATACATACACCTTAAATACCTTTAAGTTATTTAAATTCGCATATATAGGCAACAGTAATTTATGTCCGTCTACTTATTTGCCATTATGTAACCTTACACACGGATGTTAAGAGACAGATGTCGATAAAAAATCACGAGTTCTTTGATCCAATACCCCAGGTCGAGGAACTAGTTGAATAAAACTTTTGTTTTTATGAAGACCTGGGTATCCTTGCACTAGTGGAATATGAGTGTAAGATGAACCTTTGCCTACTCCTTCAGGAATAAATTAATAAGCCTTTTATTTCTTGCTTCTACAAAATTTAAGTACACAATGAAAGTATCAAATGTATGTTTAGTTTCATTGGTTAGTAATTTATTTTAATTAAAATTAGGTTTGTTCGTATTTTTTAAAGTAAACAACGATATTCTTTTGTAAACGACATTTAATCAGCAGGAATTCGGTTTGGATAAAGACCTCCACTAAAGATACCCATTAATCTCTATCTTGCGCGTTATCTTTCCAGTCTAGACCAGTTCGTCTGAAGTCATCTCCCAGCGAGTCAACAGTGAAAAAAAATATAATCTTTAGGAATTAGGGACGTGATAATATTTACTAAACGGTTAATATTCAATCGGTATGTACCTAAAAAATCAGAACATATCGTATTTTGTTATTGGACGTATTTATGAAATTAAAACAGAACAACGTCAATTGAGGTAGATAATTAAAACTAAACACTGTCGCTTAATCTCATAACCATTATAATGTAGTTGAAGAAGGGGGTTTTTTAAAAGTTTATACATGTATCTGAGTGCCTGACTGTGGCGTCATAGTTCTCAAACGGATTTCAGATTTTATAGATAGTTTTTTAAGCGCTGCAGTAGACTCCTAAATTATATTCAGCTCTCATTGAAACCAAAATCCCTTATTTTGCTTGGTAAAACTTTGTTGGTAATTTTTGTAGCCAAAAGTGCATGTCTAAGTCACAACTGAAAGTTCCATTTATGAGATGAATTGATTTGAGTGCATTTATTATTAAAAAGTTTATCTGTACCTTTGAAACTATATACACTCACATCTAACCAACGTAACGCTACTAGATCCTTTTATTTTAATTTACAACTTTGCGTTACTACCAATAAGTAGCCTTATTGGTTACCGCTACCTTACCGTGCTACTTAACTTACCGCTACATTATGTAGGCAATTCATTAAACAAGGAACTGACAAAAAGAAGTTTTTAACAAAGGAGCGAACTCGATGTACACAGTCAGTTATTCGTTTTGTTTCGCAGTGTAATTAATATTATTCTCCGCTACTACCTAGTGCCTACCAGTAGAGTTCAGACTTATATGCGCAAGATAGATTTGCAATGCAATAAAAAATGAGTCGTTTATAAAATTAACATTTAATTATTTATTTGGTGTACAAAAATATAAAACAAATTTATATTATAACAATACTAATAATTTTAGTTCGAATCCATAAGGATTTATGAACATAATTATTTTATATATAATTTTATTTTTACGCTTCAGCAGGCTGTGGCGGGGCAGTGGCGAGGTATGCGAGAGCGCGTTGGATGGGTTCTGGTACTGGAGGAGCCGTGGGTAAATGTGCACCGACTGGGTGGAAACCATTTTCATCAGCGGTGTAAGTCAGTTGAATATTGGCTCCATTCTCACCAGGATATTGGTATTGACCTTGCACTTCTAGAGCTTCTACATCTCCTACTTTCTTCAGGTCTCCTTTTTGGTCTGCGCTGATTCCATTACCGGTTTCGAATGAATATTGGTATGATCCGTCTCCGTTTATCTGACTGTCTTGTCTAACAATTGGGATTGGTTCTGCCGGTGCTTGTGGCGCAGCGAAAGCTACTGCTGCGAATAGTGCAATTAAAGCCTGCAAAAAATAAAAAATACATGTTTGTATAATTTTATATATACAGTGTAGAGTGACCTACTTAGATTACTACATACATTGTACCATGTATTGAATACGCCAGTTTCACTTTTTTAAAAATATTTAAACGAAAAGATAATTATATAAATACACAGTGTCGCTATGTACAGCGTTCTTTGGTC